>JACAFZ010032274.1:0-10067 GCA_015252675.1 Dictyostelium gargantuum | reverse complement strand
CCCGCCCCCCGGTTTTTTAAACAGATCCGGCGCCCACCGAGCTCTACACTATGCTCTTCGGGGCCAGCGTCAGATGTTTATAAGAGACATAATATATATATATATCTAATAAATTCTCCTCTAGCTTGTATATATAATTACTTTTTTTATTTTTCTTATTAGTAAATAATAATATTAAAAATAAAAATAAAAAAAATTAAAAAAATAATGTGTGAAAAATTAAAAGATATATTGTATATTTATACCCCTAAAATTGTATCAAATGAAAAAGCACATATAAAAACCAATCTGAAACTCATTATTTTTAAAAAAAATTCATGTATCGGGTTAACATATATAATATATTATTTGTAATTTTCTTTTTTTTTTTTATCATAAAAATAATTTTCTATTTTTTATAAAAATATTGATTAAACTTTGAGGGAAGATATTAGAGATTTTATAATGTTGAACTCTGATAGTTGAAATACCAATATTTGTAATGTTTAAAAGAACACCACCAAAGTCTTCTAATTACCTCCTATGAACACCTTGATATAAATTCAACCTTTTATTTTTAATTTTTTTATTTTTTTTTTTATTGTATATTGGGTTAAAAAAAACTAATCAGTATTTCGGTTGGTTCAAAAAAAAAAATAAATAAATAAAAAACAAGAAAAATGAAAATGACGAGAAATATTGGTTCTTTTTTTAAAATTTAAAAAAATCTAATTTTTCTTTTTTTTTACTTTTTTTAATTATAAACATAATATTACGTTTTTTTAAAAATGAATATCATAAATTGCTCTGTATTGTTTTTTTTTTCATTATCATTATTTATCATAAATTCTCAATCCATAACATACCCACCGGACCAATATATTTGTTTTAGAGATTTGGTAAAAAAATTTAATTTACCTTACACAATCACAAATTCAACAGATTTTTTTGAATATTGCACAAAAAGGGATGGTATTGCAAAATGTGATGCTTTTGGTTATGTTATAGGGTATGTTTATATTTATTATTATTTTCAAAGGGTAATTAATTAATCAATCAACCAACCAATGAATCAATAAATAAATAAATCATTAATTCATTTTTAAAAAAAAAATCATTGTAAAATTAGATTGTCAATTCAAAGTTTTAACCAAACCGAAATTTTAAAAATTGAAGATATACATTGTTTTTTAAAGATTGATAACATTCGTTTGGAAGGTTTTTCATTACAACCAGATTTTATTTATTATAAGTTTTCAACGTGCAGTACATTTAATGTTGTGAATATTATTTCTGGTTTAAATGGTGGAATATCTAAACCATTACCACCTTATTATACAATGTATGCATTTTTTTTTATATTTCAAAAATGTTTTATAGATATTAATATAGGGCTCTTATTACCAAATTTAATAATAATAATAATATTATTATTATTATTATTATTATTATTATTATTATTATTATTATTATTATTATTATTATTATTATTTTATTATTATTATTATACTACTATCACCTCAAATAGGGCAATTGGTAGTAAAGATTTAAATGGATCAAAATTTAAAATGTCATATATAAATAATATTTCAAGTTTCACTCTGTATGGTTCATTTGTGGATCTAGAGATTGATGATCTAGCAATAAAAAATGAACTTTCTATTTTGTCAATTTATTTAAACAGTTTTCCAAACTTTACGGGATACACAAACCTAAATAGTTTAACGTTATATTTTAGCGAACAATTTGTAAAAAGTTCAATTTCAAATTATGCATATGTTACAAGTAGAGCAATATCAATAAATCACAAATCAAAAGTACCATTTTACTTTTTTCAAAATGACAAACAAAGAATCAAATACATATATACAACAGGGGAGTTGGAGAAACCAACTTCAATGATTATCGATTCATTTAATAATAGTTTTGAATTTCTTAGTATACAATCAGTTGGGGATCAATTTAATTACAATGGTCTTTTACCTTTTTCTAAATTAAACGTTCTCAATTTTTTAATGGTTGGAGGAAATTTAACTTCAATTCCAAATGATATGTTGTTTGGACTCAACAACAATGTGGCTCTTCAATCAAATAAAATTGATACGATTTTACCACTATTTGGCGGAACTGCACGTTCTTTTGATCTTTCATCAAATAAAATTAAAGGGACAATTGATAGTTCTTGGTGCTCAACTCAATTGATAATTAAAAATAATTTAATGACAGGGTAATTACACACATAAACCAACACTACTAATAGTTTTGCAAAACGAATCAAAATATTAATATTTATGATGCTATTTTTTCTATCTAAATAGTACAATACCAGGTTGTTTTGCTTGTTATTTAAATAGTTCAACTTCAATTGGTTTAATACGAATGTATGAAAGATTTGGCGGAAATAATTTTTCCAATTACGATAAGAGTATTCCTTGTACAACCTTTCGTCCAAGAGCAGATGTTATCCGAGACAAAAAAGGATTACTCAATAGATTATCATTGTATGGTGATGATATTGGTTTCGAATTAGCAACATCTTGGAAGGTAAATTCAACAATAGATTTGAACATTGAAACTGTAGAAATGGGTAAAAGATATATAGGTTATCTCAACAGTTTAAATGAAAGTTTTGCTGGTGTAAGTTATTTTGATATTAGTTTTACAGATCCATTTAGTGTTACATATACTTTTCCAACAACAAAACAACCACCAACCTTAAAAAAAATTACTGTGGATGGTGTTAGTGGCATGGATTTATTAATCCAAGGTCTTTATTTTTCAAGTTATCAAGGTTATGTTGTACAATCTGTATATGTTGATAATATCAAATGTAACATTTATGAAACTAGCTTCAAGATTATTAAATGCACCTTGGATAGCCAACCTATATCGATTGATAATAATCTTAGATTGGTAAAATTAACGGTAGATACAAACCCAAACATATCCAATTATGTCTATTGGTCCTCAGGATTTGTAAATGAAAAAGAATGTCTTGATGATTGTAGTGCTCAATATAATGGAAATGGAATTTGTAGAATGGACACAGGTCAATGTGTTTGCGGTAGTACAAACTCTTCTCTATGTAAAGTTAGTTGTTTGGATAATTGTAATTCTAATGGAATTTGTAATACTACAACCGGGGTTTGTGAATGTTTTAATGATAAATGGGCTGGTGAAACATGTTTAATCCCATACCATTTTATAAGTTCAATAGAGAGTACAACAACTGATGGAGGTGTAGCTGTTTTTAATGGTTTTTTTGGAGATGTTCACGATCAATTATATATTAAAATTAATCAATTGGATTGTCCCATCACTTTAAATACTTCAATTGTAATTAAATGTTTAGCACCACCCAATAGTGTAGGTTTCAAACCATTATTGGTGTATCAAAACGAAATTTCGATCAAATCTGTTTACAATTATATACCAAAGGTTTTGGGTTGCCCAAAGGATTGTTCAAATAAAGGTGGTTGTGATTATACAACTGGAATTTGTAATTGTAATAGTGGTTATAGTGGACCCGATTGTAGTTATTTTGGTGGTAGTGGTACCACTGGTATACTAACTTTGCCATCAACAAATACATCAATTGACGAGACTACAGGTAGTACAACTATCAATAATCAAGAGGTTAGCTTCCAAATTTATTTTAAATCATTATTTGAAATCGATTTTAATGGTAATAAAGTTGAATGTTATTCATTACAAAATTCAAATTGGATAGCTGATAAATTCAATATCGGTGGTGGAAGTAATAATCAAATACATAGATTTACACAACAAATTCAAAATGGTTCGTGTACAATAGTTTTTGGTATTGAGGAAATTTTAGATACAAATGGTAAACAATACGAATTTACAGGTACAATTTTTAAATTAGAGAGTGGTTCTATAAAAATTACTATATCAATTTCAAATTATCAATATCAAAATAATTTAAATACTTTAAAGTTGGATTTAGTTTCATCAGTTGATCAACAAAATGTGGAAAATCAACAAAACAATCAATGTAATGAAAAAGAAACATCTATCAATACAAATAATGGTGATCAACAATCATTTTTTAATTATATTAAAATTTCAAAGAATCAAAAGGTATTGAGTGGACGTTTTATAAATAAGTTGTTATCTGATGGTAAGCCTACTTTTTTTGAAACTACTACTTCCAATGATTCAGATTCAAGCGTAATCGTATCATTATCGCTTCCGCATTGTATTGATGAATGTATAATTGATCCAGATTTCTCTTTATTAATCGACACAGATTTCAAACCAAATTGTAATACCACATCATCAAAAAAATGGGTAATTCCTGTAGCTGTTGTTTCATCTGTTGTGGGTATAGCAGCTTTGATAGTTTTTGGTTTTATCATTTATAAAAGAAGTACAACTTTAAAAGTTCAAATTCATAAATTAAAACGTTTTGGATAATTTACTTAATAAATATTTTTATTTTATTGTTATTTTAATTTTTTTAAAGCTACTGGCAACTTTATATTTCTTAATTGATATTTGTATTTAATTAGACAAAAAATAACAACGCCAATAACAATTGCTCCACCAATACAACCAAATACTACACCGATTAATGCTCCTCTTGAAAGGGTAGATTCATTATTACAAATTTCGTTGTCATCAACATTGTTATTTGTACCACTATCAATAAGTAATCCAAAATCGGGATCAAGTATACAAGTTGTTTTGTAATTTGGAATACCTATACCTATAAAAGATTGGGATGAATAGTAGGTTGATTCATCCTTATTATAAAGATCATAGAGTACAGTGTTATCAACTGAAATAACCCTACCATCTATTATAGCTCTTTTAACGAATCTACCATACAAACTGTGATCATTTACTGATAATTGAATATAGTTTGAATCATCTAAAATTGTATCACCAAATTTCTGTGATGAACAACTATTTTCATTTTTATTAATATCATAAGCCACTGCTTTAAATATCAATTGGAGTGTATTTAATTGATTATCAAATGCATATGATGATATGTTTATATTATATTTTAATGTTGATGGGTTCATCAAAATAATTTGGTTTGCAAATGATATATTTGTCGTCTCTTGATACCAATCAGTTTTAACATTTATTTGACATGATGGGTTAGATCTATCACCATCATTCTTTTCAAATTGAATTTCAGTTGAGTATAAATTACTATTTTCTGATAGTTTTTTAATTTCCCATTTATCAAAAAGAAAAGTTTTTATTACTTGTTTATTGATATCCAATTCCCTCAATGATACGATCGAAATTATTCCAACCAACAACGAGGCTTCACTATTTGTATTACTTGATGATGGTATACCTGTTAGGTTTGAAGATGGATTTGATGGGTTTACAACTGGTGGTGGAGTTATTAATATTTTTTTATCACAACCAGTCCCAACAAAAGGAGAATAACATATACAACCAATTAGTGTACAGTAACCTTGGTTTTTACCACCACACTCTGGATTACCAAAACATTTTTGAGGTGGATTGGTAGGAATAGGTGAAACCGTAGGAATTGGTGTTGATGTTGGTCGGATAGTATTTGATGGAGAAGTTGGGCTTACTTTGAATTCTATAGGAACCACAATATATTCATTTGATTCCATCGTATTTTTTATAACTTTAATTAAAAAGGGTTTTGATGTAGCTCTAATTTTCAAAACCATTATCGACGAATAAATTAATATTGGGTTAACTTCAATATAATCGGGTAAATCATTGTCTGTGAATTTAATTAAAACTGCACTTTCCATTACCCTATTCTCATCAATTAAAGATCGTCCATAAACAACTAAATCACCACCCAATGATAGAATTCTATCGGTTGATTCAATAGATGGTTGATTAAATGACAATGTGGTTGTCATTTTATATTGAAAACCACCATCACGTAAATCATTGGATGAAAAACCTGTGAATTTTCCATCATTTCTAATAAAACCATAAACTGACAAAAATAAATTTCCAGGATATCCAAAACCGATTGGCAATTGTGCGGTACATTC
The DNA here is from genome assembly GCA_015252675.1 of Dictyostelium gargantuum. Classification (NCBI taxonomy): domain Eukaryota; phylum Evosea; class Eumycetozoa; order Dictyosteliales; family Dictyosteliaceae; genus Dictyostelium; species Dictyostelium gargantuum. The sequence goes on along the minus strand of JACAFZ010032274.1, from coordinate 4,062 downwards.
ATATGCATAAATGGTGGAAAAAACCAATTTGAATATTGATTTACATTGAAATATTTCCATTCTTTTTGATAACAAATAAACAATTGGAGTTTGATCAACTCTTAGACCTGTGATGCTAGAAACATTAAAATTAAATGTAATACTTGCATTGTTTGAACCAACATCAATTGAATCTTTAGAGGTAGCAAAATATGACAAAGAAACAAAATCATTATCATTGGAAGCGGTTGGATGATTACACATAAAAGATAAACGAGTTATATTGGAATTACCTTGTTCATAAAATTTAATAAACGGATTTGAAACAATATAATAATTTATATCGATATTTCTCCCTGAATATATATTATAATTACTTTCCAATTGATTTAAATCTTTTAGTATAACGTTTGTTATAACATACTCTTGTGAAATACAAGGAATAGAAACTGGGATTAATAAATCATATACACTATTCCATTTAGTACTTCCTGGTTCATAGTTTGAATGGTTTAAATAAAATTCATATATTGAATTGTCTGAGGTACCCATTACCTTTACATAGCCACTTTCAAACCCATTACCCCTTTCATTTTGACCATCAGTTACTGTTAATCGCCAACCAATAGTAGCACTTTGACTATTTAAATCAACAATTGTATTTTCACCAATTTTTTCAATCACACTAAAAATTGGACCGATATTATCCAAATATGTTTCATTTACTCTTAATCTTGCACTTTCTGGTAAGAATTCGCTATAAACAATTGTACTGATTGAACCAACTAAAATACCATATAAAACCTCACCAAATAAATTATTTTTTGATAATATAAACCTACAAGTAAACAATCTTGATGTTTCGTTGTAAAGAATGTCAAAACCATTTTTAGTGCTGCCAATACCAATGGAATCGGAATAAAATGCTTTTGAATAGGTTATCGGATCCAAAAAAATTAATTTCATAGGAGTATTGATTGGTATATCATTTGATTGTAAATACATTACATTGCAACCATCTTGATCCTTTAAATTCATATCATTTATTTCAAATGTTATATTTGAAAAACTTTTTACACTAATTGATAAATTTTGATTTTTAATTGATGATGGTGGTAATTCAAAAAATTTCAATTTATTGTTTTTTAGGTCATAATAAAGTACATCACCCAATGCATAAAACATTCCAAATCCATATGCATCTCTCAAAGTAATGGAAAAAGTTGGTTCCTCAATATAAGGGAAAATAATTTCAAAGGTACCATTATAAATATCACCACCTATCATTGATTCAAACCCTTTTAAAACTGGTGTTATTATTTTATCTAAACCATTATTTGAAATTACAGTGAATCTAAATATAATATTAGTAGATGACGGTACAGAGATAAATTCATAAGATTCTAAAATTGGTGGAGAATCATTTGAAGTTAATTCCAACCCGATTTCAGTGGATGTGGTACCAGTTGGTGTTGAATGAATAATAAATGAAACGGATACACTATTAGAAAACATTGGCTTTTGGAAAACTGCTGAAAATTTGAATCCATTATTATCACCATTTTTAAAACCAAATGGGAAACCAATATCTTTTAAAATTTTTTGACCCATGGTAAAACTAAAATCAGTAAATAAATATTTGTTTTCAAATGTAATTAAAAAACTTTCCAATGTTTCATTTTTAACTAATGTTACACCAGTAACAGCTGGAACCAATGTTAAATTTCTAAAAATATGAAAACCAAATGAAAGTTTATAAATATCCTGATGATTTTGATTGATTAGTGTATAATTTTTTGTATCCATAGGATTTCCTATTTGTGAAAATGATTCCAAATTTAAATAATAAGTTAAACTACCTCTTTCACCATAAATTGGAATTGAATATTTTTTAAAGGTTGATGCTTTGGAAAAAATGAATTGAAATGGTCTTTGAAATAATGTTTGAAATGTTAATATTATTATAGGTGAATAACCATATCCAAATTCATTAAATATATAATCACCACCATTACTATTATTCAATACTTGTTTTGGTGTTGATTCAAAATTTGTTGAAAATGGTAAAATTTCACTTTGTTTACTATCTTGATAATATGATTCTGATGATACTGTCAATGTGGTATGATTAAAATCAATAGAAACAATCCAAGTACTTAATAAATTTTCTGAAACATAAAGTGGATCCCAAATTATAATATATAAATTTTTCAACCCAAAAATTGGTGATATCAAATTATTTGAACCAATAATTTTAAAACTATAAAATGTATGATTAAAATAATCAATATAAAAATATGACATATATTCATTTAAAAATCCTGCTCTTTTTGAAGATTCGATTTTAATTAAACTGACATTAATTGCTATATAAAAAAACATATTATTTTAAGTAATTAGTTAAAAAAAAAAAAAATTGATTATTCAAATATGCCTTCATACCATTACAATTAAATTTAAGTAGATAAACTGAACTACCTGATGATAATGAAGAAGTTGCAGTAAATTGAAAAGTCGATTCGCCATATGGAATTGAGGGTGAAAATAAATAAATTGTTTTTGTGTTTGGATCAAGATCATTTATTTTTGCTATTATTTTCGTTCCATCAGTTTGATTAAAATCATTAATAAAATCTTGGGTGAATGTAGAATTCAATCTCGCCAATAATTTAATATCTAGAGTACATTGATTTGAATTTGTTACAGTTGGATATGTTGAAAATTTGGTATCTTGAATATTAATAATATCAACATCAATAGTTCCTTTTGTGACTTCAAAAAGTTGACTTTGTACAAAATAAATTATATTAAAAAATAAAAATATATATAAAAATATAATAATAAAATTATTATTTTTATCCATTTTTAAAAAAAGTATAAAAAAAAGAAATTATAAAAAAAAAAAAATCATTGGTGCCAAAATTTAGAACAAAAAAAAAACAAAAAAAATTAAATTTAATTTTAAAGAATTTTTATAAAAAAAAAAAAAAAGATATTTTATAATATCTTGGGAATTGAAGAAAAAAATAAAATATACATAAAGATTTATTATTATTATTATTATTATTCAGATGATGTATTACTACTATCAAGTTGTTTTGTATCAATTTTTAATAATGCTCTGATAGCTATATTTTTAAAAAAAATTGTTAGTCAATAAATTGAAAATAAATATCTTTTATAAAAAAAAGTGTAAACTTACGAGTTCTACAAATTGGACACTTTATAGAAACACTTCTCATAATTTCAGCACATTTACTACATAAACAAAAATGACGGCATGGAATTGCTAGTACCTCTTTTGGTTCACTTAAACAAGCAACACATTCATCGGTAATTGATTCTAAACCAAAAATATCATGAACCAAATATACTTTTTGATTAATCTAAATATATAATTATTATTATTATTAGCATAATAAGAAAAAGAAAAGGAATATTATGATACATACAAATGTTTTTTGTTTTAAAGGTTTTAATGCGTATGTTTCATCATTACATTTTAATAATGTTAAAAATGTTAATTGTGCTTTTATATTTGAATATTCTGTTGTTGGTGGAGGTGTTTCTGTAGTTGTAGTTGGTGATGATGTATTAGTCATAGATGGGTTTGATGATGATGATGGTGTATCTATTTTTTCGTCATTGTTATTGTTATTGTTATTGTTATTATTATTTATTACAGGTAAATCATTTATTTTAGTTAATGATACAGGTTCAATACTATTATTATTATTATTATTATTATTATTATTATTATTATTATTATTATTATTATTATTATTATTATTATTTATTTGAGTATCAAATGAAATTGTTTTTAATGATACTGTCATTGGAAATATTGATTTTTCTAAATTACAATTTATAATTTCAGATTCATAAAAGTTATTTAAATTTACACTTTGATCAAAAGATGATAAAATAAAGTGTTGATCTAATCCTGAACTAAATTTAAATGGTCCTAAATGTAATTTTGATGATATTCTATAATAATAATAATAATAATAATAATAATAATAATAATAATAATAATAATAATAATAATAATAATAATAATAATAATAATAATAATAATAATAA
>JACAFZ010032263.1:0-10083 GCA_015252675.1 Dictyostelium gargantuum | reverse complement strand
TTTTTTTTTTTATAAATTTATTTTTTTTTTTTTTATTTATATATATTTTAAATAAATTTTATTTTTTTAAATTTTTTTTTTTTTTTTTTAATTTTTTTTTTTTATTTTTTTTTTTTATAAAAAAAAAAAAAAAAAAATCAATTAAAAAATAATAATAATAAATAAAAATAAATAAATAATACAATAAAAATAAATAAATTAAAATAAAATGAATAGATTTGTAATAATATTAATAACTTTTTTAATTTCAATAATAAATATAAATTCACAAATTGCACCTACATTAAATGAAAATAATGGACATTATTATGAAGTTATTAAAGAAACTATAGATGGAAAAAATGCCACAATAACATGTTCAAATAAAAAATTTAATGGACTAGGAGGGTAAGTATTTTTTTAATTAATTCTTTTTTTTATAATAAAATATTTATTTTCAAAATAAATTATTTAATTTTTAAAATAATAGTTATTTGGCAACTTTTACATCAGAGGATGAATGGAATTGGGCAACCAGTAAAGGTATTGTAAATTCTGGCGCATGGATGAGTGGTAGTGATGCAGTTAAAACTGGTGTTTGGACATGGTCAAATGGATCACCAGAAGGTGCTCAACCAATGTATAATCTTTATTTTGATAAATGTTATACCTTTTGTTTATTTGGTGGTGTTGAACCAAATTTAATTTTAAATGAACATTGGGTCCATACATCAGGTTCTGGTGGTGTAGCTTACTGGTAAGTGTTGTTAATTTTAGATTATTTTAATGGTTTGGAATTTTTTTTTTTTTAAAAAAATATTAAAATATATTCTTTTTTTTCCCTATAAATTTTTAGGAATAATAACAATTATATTGCAGTAATCCCAAATTATATTTGTGAATATGGTGGTTTAGAGGAGCCATTTATTCCGGCAGTACCAACTCAAGGTTCAACAGTTGTAGTTTCAAATTTAGCAAATTATGATATTACAAAATTAAAAATTACATTTACAACTCGTGATACTACTCCTGTAACATCATTTATTGTTTCATCATTTACAAAAATTAATTCAACACATGCATCATGTAGTTTTCCATCTGGACAGGGAAAATATACTTTTATAGTTAATGATGGAAATAAAACAAGTCCAAAACAATTATGGCATTATGAATGTAAGTTTTTTTTTTCTTTTTTTTTTTTTTAAATAATTTTATTAATTTTTTTTTTTTTTTAATAATAATTACAGTACCATATGTTGGAGGTGCATATACATCATTTACACAAAATGGAATTGTTACAATTAGTGGTGCCAATTTTGGTACCGATTCAAGTAAAATTTCAGTTACATTGGGTGGAACACCAAATGTTACATGTGGTTCAATTAAAATTACAATCAATCATGAGGCTTTAACATGTGTTTTATCTGCAACAATTACTGAGAGATTCTTACCAATAACAATTATTGTATCTGGTTCAAAATTTGTTTCCTATAAAGCAGCAGTTTGTAAGTATATTAATATATTTTTTCATCACAATAATAGAAGATTGCTGACAAAAAATCACTATTAATAATAATTTTCTTTTTTAGATTATCCATCAAACTTTAAATATTATTCAGGTTTTGTAAGTTCTTCAACATTTGATTTATCAATGAATAATTATAGTGCACAACTAAGAGTTGATGGCCAAGTTGGTCATATTGGGGTATTCGATTCACAAGCGTTGGCAGAATTTATGGCAAAATCATTACCTGTTCCAGTCACAAAACTTGATTGGATATTATGGCAAAATGTTTATTATAACCCAACTACCTCTCAATTTTTATATTTAACTGGTCCTAATAAAGACCAAGTTTGTCCATTATATTTTAAAAATACTCCCGATAGAAGTACTTGGACCACTGCAACTAGATTTGTCATTAATACTTCAGATTTTTCATTGGCTCCATTTGCAGGTAGTGCTAGTACATTTACTGAATTTGGTGGTTATCCACCAACCTTTACCATTTTAAACAAGGTTCATACAATTAGTCCAGCTGGAGGTGTTATAGATTTACAAATCGATAATTATGGTACAGTTTTTAGTGTCATCCAAACATTATTTTTAGGAAATTCCCTCACATTTACAAGAGATTACATCAATGGTATATTAAAAGTAAATATCCCACCTGGTTTTGGTGGTAAATATGATATTAGTGTCGTTGTCGATAATAAAGCTACACCAGCAGGTACACAATCTGTTGACTATTTAGGACCAGTTATTAGTTCAATTACAAGAGTACCAACATCTGGTGGTTTGGTAACAATTAGTGGTTCATACTTTTCAAATACCACAACAAACTCTGTTTTAACTTTTGGAATCATAAAATGCAGTGGACTCTCTATTTTGTCGGAATACAATTCAATGACATGTACATTACCATCTTCAAGTGGTTTACAAAGTGTTTCTTTAAAAGTCGACGCAAAAACCTCTCCAATTTATTATTTTGCATATCTTAATCCAACAGTTTCAAAAGCTAATAACGTTCCAGAAACTGGTGGTATTATTACGATTGAAGGTACAAATTTTGGAACATTGGCAAATAATATTGTAGTTACTCTGGATTCCATTCAATGTGGTGGGGTCACAATAGTTACACCTCATACCAAAATCACATGTAATGCACCATTATCAGTTCCAAGTACTTTGAATTTAATCGTTAAAGTTTCAGATCTCCAATCTACCAGCTATCCAATGTATTATTTCTCTTCAAATCGTGCTTTATCGCAAGAGGGTTCAAATATTATTGTTTCTGGAACCGATTTACCAAATGCTTCTTCTCTTTCAATTTTAATTGGTTCCATTAATGTTTCTAGTTTTTGTGAAGGAAGTGGCACATCAATTGTTTGCTCCAATTTACCAACATCTGTTGTTAGTGGTACTTTTTCAATGTCTAAAGGTGAGGATATCTACCCAACCATTCCTTTGGTTTTAAATCCTTATGTTTCAAGTATTTCAAATTCAATGTTGGATACTATTACCAGTACTACAATCACATTATCTGGTCGTTATTTTGAAACAACAACTAACAGTGTTTCAAATACTATTGTTGTTAATCAAAATGGTGTAACATTAACTCCATCTTCATTTAAATTTATAAACTCTCAAACCATTGAGGTTTATGTCAATGGTGGATATGGTAAAGATTATGCATTGGCAGTACAAGTCGGTTCTAGAGTATCCAATCAAGTATCTTATTCTTTCTTTGCACCACAATTATTATCAGTAACTCAAATTGGTTCAGTTGTTACAGTTGTTGGTAGAAATTTCAGCAGTAATGGATCTGTTCTAACCTATGGATCTTACCAACCAACCCTTACCTCTGTTAATAGTAATACCATTGTTTTTTCATTGACATCTGTATCTAGAAATGGCCAAGTTTATGTTATTGTTTCACAACAACAATCCAATTCCATAGCACTAAATCTTGAACCATCGTTGAACCAATTAATATTACCAAAACCAAATGTAAATGGTCCAACCAATATTACAATTACAGGTGAATATTTATATAGAACTGATTCACAAGGTAATAATGTTCCATTGGATTTCTATTACCAATTTATAACTGTCCAAAACACCCCTGCTCAAAAGTTAACTTGTAATGAAGCTTCAATAAATAAATTCATTTGTTCAATGGTGTCTGGTTATGGTTATTTCAATATTTACGTAGTTAGTAATGGGTTATTAACATCAAATATTGTTACCAATTTACAATATGTTTCTCCTGTAGTTTCAGGTTCGTCATCAATCTATTATGGAGAACCAAACAATGTAACAATAGCAGTAGCCAATTTTGCCATTCAATATACCTCTGTTTCTATTGGTGGTGCAAGTTGTACAGATGTTAAAAAATTAAGTGATAGCAGTATTTCTTGTTTCTTTAAAGCAAATGTTGTAATTCCAACTGGTGAAAGTTATCTCAATGTATCTGTTGTATCAGCAGGTTTAACAGGTTTCAATGAAAGATCCTTCACCTACTCTCCTTTATTTGGCTGTCCAAATGATTGTTCTGGTCACGGTATTTGTGATGTCAAAACAGGAATATGTGCATGTGAACTCAATTGGAATTATACCGATTGTTCCAATGATATGACTTTAATTGATTGTCCAAATAATTGTATTGATGATATTCATGGTAATTGTGATAGAAAAACTGGTCTTTGCCATTGTACTCCACAATTTGAAGGTATTGATTGTTCAAATAGAACTTGCCCAAATCAATGTACATCATCAAATAATGGTGAATGTAATGTTTTAACTGGTTTATGCCAATGTACTCCACAATTTGAAGGCATTGATTGTTCCAATAGAACTTGTCCAAATCAATGTACATCTCCAAACAATGGTGAGTGTAATGTTTTAACCGGCTTGTGCCAATGTACCCCAGAGTATGAAGGTTCTGATTGCTCCAATAGAACTTGTCCAAATCAATGTACATCATCAAATAATGGTGAATGTAATGTTTTAACTGGTTTATGCCAATGTGCTCCACAATTTGAAGGTATTGATTGTTCCAATAGAACTTGTCCAAATCAATGTACTTCATCAAATAACGGTCAATGTGATGTTTTAACAGGTTTATGTAATTGTTTAACAGGTTTTGAAGGTATTGATTGTTCAAATAAAACTTGTCCAAATGATTGTTCAAATCAAGGTACATGTGATAAATCCAATGGTAAATGTTTCTGTTATTCAGGTTGGAGTAGTGAGGATTGTAGCATAGCAATAACCAAAAATCCATCTCTTCCACCACCAATTATCGATGAAAATGGTCAAACATTATTCCCAGGAACCAAAGTCAATATATCGGTTGCAATTACACATTTACGTGAAAGAGATATCAATGATCAACAGGTAAAATTACTAAGAATGAGTGATATTGATTGGGTTGAAAGATCAAATATATCCTCAAACTACTTTTATTATAAAGGAATTTGGAAGAATGACTCTGCAGTATTTGAATTAGTAATTAAATATTTTGAACAAAATGATACAGTTCATTTTGCAGGCGAAACATTGGATATGCCAGAAAATTCTGTTAAATATCAAATTACTCTTTCAAATTGGAATTTTAGTAGTCCATTAAATTATCTTCAAACCATTTATCATTCAAAAACTGGTTCATTAATTACTTACAAGTGTGGCAATGTTTTAACTACGTCCACAGTAGGAACAAATGATTTCCAAATTGAAACAGGTGAATCAACATTCAATGCCAAATTTGCAAGTAAAGCAATTGTTGATGATAATTTAATAGTTGATGCTCCAATTACTGCATTAGATTCCGATGATCCTTTATATAGTGATTTTACGACATCCAATTCCTTAACAAATTCAGATTACAGATTATTAACTTCAATTAATACACCAATATTTAGTAAAAAGATTGAATTGGATCCATTATTCTCATCATTGTTTAAAACTACAGAACAAACGGAATGTTCATCATCAGAAAAATGGAAAATTCCTGTTATTGTTGTGTGTTCAGCGGTCGGTGGTTTAAGTGTAGCAACTGCTTCATTTTTTGCTGTTAAAAACAAATTGGCTTCTAAAAAAATCAAAGATTCAATTTCAATGTCAAGAAATAGATAAACTTTAAAAATAAAAATACCTTTGTCTATTTTTATTCTAAAGAGATTTTTTATTTTATTTTATTTTTATTGATTATTGTTACATGTTTTTTTTTTTTTTTATGATTTATAAACTATAGAAATGTTGGTATTTATATTTATTATTTAATGATCAAAAAAATGTTTATCAATTTTGTTTGAAAGTTCTTTACAAGTACTTGAAGCATCACCAAATAACATTGATGTATTTTCTTTGTAAAATACTGGATTTGGAATATCAGCATAACCAGCTGATAATGATCTTTTCAAAACAATACATTTTTTAGCTTTCCAAACTTCAATTACTGGCATACCTGCTATAATACTATTTGGATCTTCAACCGATGCACTATTTATTGTATCATTTGCACCAATAACAATTGCAAGATCAAAATCTTTCATTTCTGGATTAACATCATCCATTTCATGAACAATATCATATGGTACTTTTGCTTCACTTAAACAAATATCAAGATGACCTGGTAATCCTATTTTAATTTTAAAATACATAATATTTATTAGTAAATAGCCAAAATGAATGCAAAAATGAAATGTAAACAAAACAAATAAATAAACAATACTTACTACCTGCAACTGGATGAATACCAAATTTAACTTTATGACCTTTTTCAATTAAAGTTTTAGTCATTTCAGCAACTGGATATTGACTTTTACTTACAACCATACCATAACCTGGAACAATTAAAATATTTTTAGAATTGAGAATTAAATCTGTAGCTTGATCAACATTTATTTCAGTATGAGTACCAGTTATTTTCATTGCTTCACCAGTACCTCTACTTGCTGTTCCAACTCCCCCAAGAATGACACTTAAAAGATTTCTATTCATAGCTAAATAGTGATGTAATGATAATAAAAATAATTAGAAACAAAAGTTATAAAAGAACAATCATGTCAATGTTGTTTTTAGTATTTTGAAACTAAAAATCACATACCTTTACACATAATATAAGAGAGAATTGCACCAGAACTACCAACAATAGCACCAACAATATTCAACAATGAAGAGTTTAACATAAAACCTTCTGCAACTAATGCCCAACCTGAATATGAATTTAAAACAGTAATAACTACTGGCATATCAGCACCAGCAATAGCAGATGTTAATAAATGACCTTGTACCAATGATAAGGCAGTGGTTGTTAAAAGACATGCCATTCCCAATGCTGGGTTTGTTGTTGTTAAAAAGGTTGCAAAGGTTGCAACATTTGCCAATGCTAGGCCACTATTAATCATATTTGCGTTGTTTAGTCTTAATGGTTTGGATGAGATGGTAGATGAAATTTTCAAACAGGCAATGACTGAACCTTGGAATGTTACTGCACCAATCAATGCACCTAAGTAAACTGAGCTTTTATGAATGGTATCAAGTGCAGCAAAGTTTGCATAATCACCCATCAACGAAGCTACGGATGAAAGTACAGCTGCTAAACCTACAAATGAATGGAAGGCTGCTGTAAGTTGTGGTAAACTGTTATATAATAAGTATTTTTACCAATCCTTGGTTAATACAACAAACTTTTTTTTTTTTTGCTATAATAAAGATTTACTTACGCCATAAAGCTTACACGTTTAGAGTATGCATAACCAATACCACCACCAACAAGACCAACAGTTACCATTTGAGCTAAAAGTGCTGATGCAGGTGCTAAAGATGCAACGGTTGCTACCAAACCAATGGCAATACCACCCATACCTAAAACATTACCAAGACGGGATGATTTTGGTGATGATAAACCACCAATTGATAAAATACACATCAAAGAGGATGCTAGATATGCCAATTGTGTTACAGCTGGACTACCTACAGAGGTGGCTGCTAAAAATGCACCCAAAAAACCAACAGATGGTATACCATAAAGATATTCATATGTCTTTTTATCGGTTGGCAATTTAAACATATCCAACATTCTCTTGGTGATTGTAAAACCACCACCAATATTTACAGATGCCATAAATACTGCTGCGGCTGCTAATAATTGACCACCAGTGGAAGGAATATAACCACCACCCATTAAATGTAAACCTGCTACTGCTACAATACCTGAAATGGCATTGGTAATACTCATTAATGGTGAATGTAGGGCTGGGGTTACACCCCACACCACTTTGTAACCAATTAATGCTGCCAATGAAAAGGTGGTTAAATTCACCATGAAATCAGCTGGTAAACCAATGCTCATACCAACTGCTGCACACATTGCTGCAGTTGCAGTTACTGCGGTTTTCATTGTTGAACCAAACAAACTCTTTTCCTCTTTTGCTAAATTTTTTTCAATAGTTTCAGCTTTGGTTGGTGAAGGTACAGCTGCCGAGGTTGGTGCTACTGGAGTTGGTGGAGCTTGTTTCTTTGGAGCGGGCCAAATCAAAGTACCCTTATAAAGAACGGTTGAACCTCTATGAACTTCATCGTTGAAATCCAATTTGAAACCTTCGATATCATTACCCAATGATAAAAGGAATTTCGTGACATTGTTACTGTAAAGAGTACTGGATTGAGTTGCCATTCTAGATGGTAAATCTGTGAAACCTAAAATGGAAACACCATTATGGACTTGTACTTCACCTGCTTTGGTTAATTCACAATTGCCACCAGTCTCTGCTGCTAAATCAACGATTACACTACCTGGTTTCATTTGTTCAACCATGTGTTTGGTAATTAATTTTGGTGCTGGTACCCCAGGAATCAAAGCAGTGGTAATCACAATATCAACTTCTTTACATTGTTTTTCAAAGAGAGCCATTTCAGCATCAATATACTCTTTGGACATATGTTTTGCGTAACCACCTGATCCTTCACCACTTTCTTTGATTTTGATCTCTAAAAACTCACCACCCAAAGATTCTACTTGTTCTTTTGTGGCGGCTCTAGTATCGAATGCCCTAACGATTGCACCAATATTTTTAGCGGCACCAACAGCACTAAGACCAGCTACACCAGCACCAATTACCAACACTTTTGCTGGTTGAACTCTACCGGCAGCAGTAGTAGCTCCACCAAAAAATCTACCAAAATAATTTGAAGCTTCCAATACAGCTTTATAACCAGCAATATTTGCCATTGAAGAAAGACCATCGAAAACTTGAGCTCTACTAATTCTTGGAATACAATCGATTGCAATGGCAGTTGCTTTCTTTTGGGAAAGTAATTTCACGGTTTCAGTATTTTGAGCAGGTGATAAAAAACTAATAATGGTTGAACCCTCTCTCATCATCTCTACTTCATGTTTACCCAAATTATTATTATATTGTGGACCTCTGACCTTTAATAGAATATCTGATTTCTTGTAAACAGAATCGGCCGTAGTAATTTTAGCACCAGCATCAATATATTGAGAATCTAAAAACTTAGCACCTTTACCAGCACCTTCTTCCACCAATACCTTGTATCCCTTTTTAACCAATAAAGCAACGTTATCAGGTGTCATTGATACTCTTTTTTCATTTTGATATATCTCTGTTGGAATACCAATCACCAAATGATCATATGGTATACCCTTAGAATCTTTTGTTAATTCCAATGCCATATCAATTGATGTACTAGTGTTTGTATTACTAGTATTTGGTAAATTACCACCTTGATCTTTTAATGTACTATAATATAATTTATTTGAAATTTTTTCATTTCTTTTAATTGATACTAAAAGAAAATAAAAAAAAATTTATTAATAATTTTTAAAAGTTGTGTGATAAAATAAATAAAGGGATAAGATATACTTACTTATTTTTTTTGAACTTTTATCTGATGAAAATAATTGATTATTATTATTATTATTATTATTATTATTATTATTTTTTGATTGTTCAGTATAGTTGCAATTGAATCTAGTAGTTGTTGAAATTGGTGTATTCTTTTTTGTACTATTATTATGATTTATACTACCACCACTATTACTATTAATATTTGTTAAATTTGAATTTTTAATATTATTTAATATTGATGTTTTTGGTTTAAAAAATGAACCAATTGATTTTTTGGTTAAAAATGAAATTAAATTATTCATTTTTTTTTAATATTTAATTAATTTTTTTAATTTTTTTTTTTTTTAATATAAAACAATTATAATAATTAAAATGATGATGATGATGATGATGATGATGATGATGATGATGATGATTATTGTTATTATTATTAAAAGTATGGTTATAAATCAAAAGAAATATAAATAAAGAAAGAGTTAAAAAAAAAAAAAAATATAAAAAAAAAAAAAAAAAAAAATAAAAAAAAAAAAAAAAAAAAAAATAGAGATAAACAAAATTGAACAACAATAAATATATAAATGTAATATAAGAAATGAAAAATGAAAATTAAAGAAAAGAAAAAGAAAATTAAAAATTAAAAATTTTAAAAAAATTTATATTAAATTTAAAAATTAATAAAAATATTCAATTTTTTTTTTAATAATTAGATTTTTTTTTTTTTTTTTTTTT
>JACAFZ010032252.1:0-10084 GCA_015252675.1 Dictyostelium gargantuum | reverse complement strand
GTTTTGTGTTGTTGTTATTATTATTATTATTTTTTATATTTTATTACTATTTTCAAAATTTATAGATATCTTTACAAATAAAAAAAAAAAACAAAAAAAATAATAAAAAAAACAAGATTGGTTATTACCTTTAAATAGATATAATTTCTTATTGAATTTATTTTTTATTTTTTTTTAACAATAATAATTTAAATCACACATACACCCACACTAAAAAAAAAAATATAAATAGAAATCTTTACATATTAATAAATCACTATTAATATACCACACCCCTAGCCATACACCCCTCCCATACTTCATCAAACCACCACTACCCCCTTTAATTCTCTCTCTTTTTCTATCTCAAAGATTTATTATAAAAAATTTTTAATTTACAAATTGATAATAATAAACATTTTATTATTTTTTTTTTTTGTATTATTATTATTTTTTTTTAAATATAATATAATATATAATAATAATCAATCATCTTTATCATTAAATTTTGTAGTAAATAATTTTTTATTTATTTTTTATATCCATCACAATTAAACAAAAAAAATTAAAATAAAAACAAAAAATAATAATAATAATAGTAATATACAATAATATACAATAAATTAATAATAATATAGTTTTTATAAAAAAAAAAAAGAATAAAAAATGGGTAATTCACATTCAAATGAAGCTATTGGTAATAATTTTGGAAATGGATTTAGTGAAAATATGATTGTGGATTTGGATGGTAAATACCACATTGAGTATAAAAATAGAAATTTTAAGAAATTAAAACCACAAATGTTTTCAACTTATTTTGAACATTATGAAATTGTTAAAGCAGATACATTAATAAATAGTGATTTTATAAAGAATAAAGGAATGTCAAAAAATAAACAACTATCAAAAGGAGGTGAGAATAATAATAGTAGTAATAATTTACCAACTATAACAACAACTTCAACATCATCATCGTCAACTACCACTACAACTGAAACTAGCAACAGTGAACAAAAAGATAGATTGGAACAAGAGAATAAAGAAGAACAAGATCAATTAAATAGTTCATTTTTAAAATCATCTCCTGTACCATCACCATCATCTTCAGTTTCAAAAAAATTTGAATCTGAATTTCAATTAAATCCAGAATTAACATTGGAAAGTTTTAATGAAAATGAAGAGAAAAGAAAATTGGAAGAAGAAGAAAAGGAAAAAAAAGCAATTGAAGATTCAGGATCAACTAAAAATGAAATCATTAATAATAAATCATCATCAACAACAAATATTAAACAAGTTGTAGCAGTATCTCAAAGTTCAAGATCAACTTCAATACCAGCATTTAATAGAAAAAATGTTAATAATAATAATAATAACAATAAAGATAAGCAAGATATTAGTAACAACAGTAAAGAATCTTCAAATTTAAAAAAGAACAAAAAAGAAAATAAAAAAGAAAAGGATGGTGCTTCAATTATTGATAATAGTAATAATAACATTATTTCAGTTAAATCTGATATTAAAATTTTTTCAGTAGATTTATCAATCAATAGATTAGAAAATATAACAAACGATATTTTATCAATAATGGCAAAATTTGAAATTCGAGAATTATGTTTATCTACAAACTTTTTTCAAATAATACCAGATCTTCAAATTGTTAGATCATTAACTACTATAAATTTAACAAGAAACAAAGTTTCAAAATTACAAACATCTGTATTTATTGAATTACCATCACTTACTTCTTTAACTTTGGATAGAAATTTGTATGTATCTCTTTTATTATTTATGAATTTACATTACTCAAACTCTAACAATAATAGTATTACATCAATTCCAGATGATATAGACCAAATTAAAAATTTGAAATATCTTTCAATTAAACATAATGCTTTGGAAATTTTACCAAATTCATTTTCAAATCTTAAAAGTTTAGTATCATTGGATTTATCACAAAATAAATTAAAATCATTACCACCAAATTTTGATGATTTAATAAATTTACAGTAAGTTGTACTAGTTATTATTATATAATCATAGATTTAAACAACAACAACAACAACAACAACAAACAACAACAAACAGATTAGATTTACTAAAACAATTTATTTTTATTTAGAATGGTATGGTTATCATATAATCAAATTACAGTTTTACCTCAAATGATAAAATTAGTAAATTTAATATTATTTGATATTTCATCAAACAAGTTACAAAGTTTATCAAAAGATTTTGCATATTTAGCGCCACCAAGATCACTAAAACAACAGCAACAACAACAAGATGAAAACGATAGTATCACATTAGATGAATGTACAAATAGCAATAATAATAATAATTCTAATAATACCAACGATAATTGTAGCAATAATAATAATAATAATATAACGACAGAAATGTTAAATATAATAGAATTGGAAAATGGAGGATTAGGTTGTTTAAGAGAATTAAATATACGTGATAATAGAGAATTGATAACAATACCGGTGGAATATAAACAAGTAGAATCAATAATGAATATTTCAACCAGTATTCCAAGTGAAATTATTCCAGGTCTATTTTTAGGTGGATTAGATAGTGCAAACAATGCACCAATTTTACAAACATTGGGTATCACACATATAGTTTTGGCAATTGGTGATTGTGAACCATTCTTTCCAAAAACATTTAGATACTATTCAATTGATGACGCAAGAGATACACCACAGTACGATATTAGTCAACATTTTGAACAAACCAATTGTTTTATAGAAGCTGGTAGAAAAGCGGGTGGTGTTTTAGTTCATTGTAGAGCAGGTATCAGTAGAAGTTCAACCTTAATCATATCCTATTTAATGAAATATAATAGATTGACCTTTAAACAAGCAATGGATATTGTTCAATCAAAAAGACCTCAAGTTTTACCAAATCCAGGTTTCAAAGATCAACTTTTAAAATATGAAGCAAAATTATTTTGTAATAACATTTTAAAAAGAAATTCAATAATTGTTCAAAATAATACCAATAATAACAATAATACCCATACAATTCCAATTGATAGTTCATCAACTTCGACTACACCAAATCTTTCATCAATGTCATCTGATAATTCAACTATAATATCAAAATTATCAATTAATCAAAATTGATGATGTTTTAAAAAATCTTTCAACATCTAAAAATAATAATAAAAAAATAAAATAAAAACATAATAATAATAACAATAGAGAATTAGTTTAATTATTAATAATAAATTGGTTATAATTTATTTTATTTTATTTTTAATTGTTAAAGAAGATGATTGTTTTTGATTAAATTTTTTTTGAATATATATAATTATAAATGATAATAAAATTAAGAAAAAAGAAATAATTAAAAGTTGAACAGTTTCAAAAATATATTTTGGTGCAAATACACGCCAAACCATTAAATGTCTACGTAATACATAAACTGAAATACAAATATGTAATGTTTGATAACTAAAAAATATTAATTGAAATAAAAATGAAATTAATATATCTGATAAGTTGTAAAATGATTTAATTTCAAATTCATCAATTTCTAATAATTCTTTTTCATCGTTTTTACTACTACCACTGCTGCTTCTGTTGTTGTTGTTGGTTGTTGAAAGTAAAATTAATTGTTTAATTTTTAATAATCTATTAAATTTTATATAAATTATTGCAATTGGCAATGAAAGTGTAAAAAATATTGGTGATGAAAATGTATTTAATAAAATTAAAATAGCATCTCTTAAATATAAATGATTTTCAAATCCAATAAATGCACTATCAAATTGAATTTTACTAAATGAATATTCATGACCACTTGTAAAAAAATGATTAATTGATAAAAATCCAAAAATTATTGAAATACTTAAAAATAAACCATCACCATTACCACCAAAAACACCATTACCACTATTATTTGATAATATATAAATTATTAAAACTGTTTGTAATAACATTAATAATGTTGATCTTGAATTTTCAACACCAAGTAATAATAAAATTACTAAATAAAAATAACAACATGTATAAACTAATTTCTTTAACAATAATTCAACTGGATTCTTTTTGTTTAAAATTATATTACAAAAAATTGAATTATATAAACCAATTAAAGATGATATATAAACTATCCATGGAAATATACTTTTTTCAATCCAATTAAATTGATTTTCACCATTTGAAACTAATGGTTGAATAAACCAATAAATTGAAATCGAAATTAATATAATTGTTAATAAAATTTGATGAATAATTGGGGTTTTGGTGCCACTTTTAATTGAAATCTCTTTAAATATTATATTTCTCCATAAAATAAATATAATTGGTAATACCCAAAATGATTCAATCATTAAATTTGAAATAATTGATATGGTAGTTTGTTGTTGTTGTTGTACAAAGGTGAAAGAGTTGAAAAAAGTTAAATAGTTTGTAATTTTTTGATTCCAAATTAACGGTGATGTTAAAAATAATGAAATTATTGTAATAATAAATAAAATTGTCCATTTTTGTTTGTTGTTGTTATTATTATTGTTGTTATTGTTATTGTTGTCATTATCACTTAATACATTTAAAGTTGCAAAAATAACATTACTAAAAATTATAAAATAAACCACTGATTGTTGTGATTCTATAAAACTATTTGAATGATATGAAAAACCATGCAAAATAAATGTAACAAATGGTATAAAATTAATTAAAAATTTTAAATTTTTAATTTTTGGTGTAGTGGTGGTGTTTTTAACTTTAAATATTGGTTTTGTTATTGTATTTGTAGCCACTGATGGTTTAATTGATGATATTGAAAATTTTATAAAATAAATTAAAGTCAAAATTGTTGGAATTGTAAATGTAATTGTTTTTGGGGAATATTGATCAGTTAAATTTAAAAATTTATTTGATAATATTATATTTATAATTGAAGATAATATTAATCCATAACCAATCGAAATTCCAATTTTTTTATATGGAAATTCCACAATTCTTTTATCTCTTTGTAGTGATAATAATTTAATTGTAAAAATTACCATTGAAATTATGGTTGTAAAAATTAAAAGTAAACCACAATTCATTGAAAATAAATTAAATGTTGCCCAAATATATCTACATAATTCAATAACTTCTTGATGATATTGAATATAACCTTTATAAATTTGAATTGGATCAATATCACTACTACCACTTTGATATTGATTATACATTTTTTCAGTTTTATCTAAAAGTTGTTGAAAATATTCCAACTTTGAAGTTGGAAAATCTTTTGAAATTTTTGAATATTCTTCAATATATCTTTTAATTTGAAATGTATTAATTCTTAATGCTTTAAATAAAGTATTCCATTGGTTTTTAATGTCATTACCACCATTACCACTATTTATACTAAAAAATAATTCAGGTATAATGCTACCAAGATTACCAAATGGAATTGGTACACCCAATGCTAAAGATAATGTTGAAACTAAATCTATTTGACTAATATCACGAGGTATATGATTATTATAATGATCCAATGGTACTGATGATAATCTTGATTTTATTATTTCTTTTGGCATATTGTATGAACTATTAATTTTAATACCAGGTGAATACATAAATAATGCTGCATCTGTTTCTAATAATGAAGCACCACCATGATTACCATCACTTGTCATACCATGATCACCCATTAAAATTAATAAAGTATCATTTTTAATGTTATTAATTATCTTTTGTTGTAAAATAGTAGTAGTAGTAGTAGTAGTAGTAGTAGTAGTAGTAGTAGTAGTAGTAGTAGTAGTAGTATTAGTAGTAGTAATAAGTAGTGATTAGTAAAATATTACCAGGGATATGTGACTATTATCAGTATCACTATGTATCTATTAAATACTTACAGATAAAAGAAATTCATCCATTTGATTTAATTTTCTTATCATTTCAGGATGATAAGGACCATAGGTATGACCAACATGATCAACACCTAATAAATGAGCTATTGTAACATCCCAACCACTATCTAATTGAGTTATAGTTGGTAATAGATGTTCTATAACACCGTTATCAACTGTATCAATATCTTTGACATTAAAAGATGGATAAGGATATTCTGAATAGAAATGATTTGGAAATAAACTAACCCAGGTATCATCACCAATGAATATAACTTTATTTCTTAATTTTTTGCTATTATCTTCACCACCTTCGCCATCAACTTTGCTTTCACTCTTATCAACAAACGATAATTGATTAACCAAACTATCTTCAACGATTGCATCACCACCAAAATTTGAACCAACATCAATAAAAGTAGGTAATGAGCCAGTTGTAATACCTTTTATTCTTTGCATTGTAACAGTTGGTGAATCTGCAACAAATTTAAAAAACAATGTATTTTCAGATTTATTTTCAATTAAATTTTGAATTGATTTTAATCTATTATGAAAATAAATACTTGTACCATCAGTACCACTACTGTTACTATTTTCCGGTTGTTTTTCAACAAAGTCATATCTTAGTGCATCTATTACAATAATAACTGCTTTATTATAAACTTTATCCATCCAACATCCATTATTACTACCACCACTACTATTATAATTATTATTATTATTATTATTATTATTATTATTATTATTATTATTATTATTATTATCAAATGTTATTGGTAATTCATTACATTTACTCTTTAATGGTAATTCAAATCTCATTAATAAGAATCCATTAAAAAATAATAAACTTCCAATAACTAATGTACTCGCAAAAAATAATAAAAAAATACTAATATTTGGAATATTAATAATCTTTTTTGGTATTAACATATTTTTATTATAATTGTTGATTTGGTTATTATTGTTATTACGGATTTTTTGATCAAAAAAAAAAAAAAAAATTTTAATTAAAAATAAATTTGATTTTCATATTTTTTTTAAAAAAAAAAAAAAAAAAAGAAAAATTAATTTTTTTTGCTAATTAATTGAATATATTAAATATTAAATTCTGATACCTCCCCTTGAAATTTTTTGGTCATTTTTTTATTTTTTTTATTTATATACAAATGTTTATAATTAAAATGTATATTTACTATGATAAAATTATCGAGATTTTAATAGTTCGTTGGGTAATTCAATAAATAGTTTTAAAGCTGGAGCCACACCATTTAAAACTATGTGATATATTAACCTCACCAGATATATTGTGGTTGGTCAAATATGCCGATGAAAAGAATTTTAATGAATTTATCTTCACTTTTTATAAAAGCTTACTAAAAGTTGACCACACTACAACCAAATGTGAAGAAAACCTAGTATTGAATGATAATAATGATCAAAAGAATTTTAATGAAAAAAAAACAATAAATAAATTTATAATAACCACAAAAGTTAATTCTTTATTTTTTTTTTTTATAATTTTTATTTTTTTTTTAACAAATCTTTTGATGAAAAAAATCATATTTTGCGTGGTTTATAATAAATAGTTGATTTTATGAATCAAATTGAGAACTTAACCAATCTAAACCTTCATATAACCCATCACCATCCTCTGATAAAGCTGAACAACCCTAATAACAATTAAATAATATATATATATGAATTAGTGTTGTTATTAATTATTTATTATTATTATTATAATATAAAATTACTTACTTGTACGTGCCATGATATATAATCTGGTAAATTAAATAAAGAAAGTGCTTGGGTTATTTCTAAAGTTGTCATTACATTTGTTTGGTCATATTTATTTGCATAAATTAAAACTTTAACTTTACAAAAATCTTGATTTGGTTGTTTAAAGTTATTTATAATTTTTTGGACATTTTTATCGGTAACCATTTTCCAAAATTCCTCACGTACCTGACGATCTAAACGTTGACGATCTGTAGCATCAATAATAAATATAATTGCTTGAGTATCTTGTAAATAATGATGCCAAACTGGTGGCTTTTGAATATTTGATTGTGAATTTGAATGCTGTAATGTTTGATGTTGTGAATGTTTCGGTGATGTTGTTGTACTATTATTATTACTACTACTGTTACTATTACTATTACTAATACTATTATTAATACCACTACCGCTACCATTAATATTATTATTACCATTATTATTATTATTATTATTATTATTATTATTATTATTATTATTATTTGTTGAATCTTCAAAACCAATATCCCAACAAATGAAATCACATGATTTATATTCAACGATTTCCACGTTATAGCCATTTGTATGACTTGTACGTACATTTTCACCACGTGTAAATTTATAAAGCATTGTAGTTTTACCAACACCATCCAAACCATACATTAAAGTTTTGTATTCTTTTCTAGAGAATAAACTTGGTAATTTTGAAATTGGTTTCAAAAAATACTTTATCAATGGATTTGGTGAGGATGTTTTAACAACACAATTCTTTTTTCTAAAATAAAGATTGGCATACAATGAACGTACACCACCATTCAATCTAATTAATGCATGAATCTCTTGAATATCCACTCTAAAATCATTTTCTACAAAATATAACCATAACTTTTCATTCATACCAATCTTATAACATTGTTTATTGACACCAATCAATGATATCATATCCATTGCTCCAACCTTTAAAAATATATAATTTATTAACTCTGGTTTTAATACCTCTAAGAAATTATTATTACTTGACCTTATACTATGTTTTTGTTGTTGTTGTTTACTATGTTCATTTAATAGTGGTAGTGAATCGCCATCATCATTATTACTTCTACCATCCTCTTCAATAATTTCAATTGGATATTGAAGCAATGATGTTTGATTATTTATATTTAATTCACTAACTTTACTTGTTACATATGATTCATCGTCGTTATCATCATCATGTTGTTGTTGTTGTTGTTGTTGTTGTGGTTGTTGATAATCTGATACTATATCTTTACTATTACTATTGATGTTGTTGTTGCTATTGTCATTATTATTACTATTACCAAAACTATCTATATCAATAATGTTTGAATTACTCGAACTCAAATGAATTGATTGACCAGATGTCATTTTTTTATTAATATTATTAAAATTTTCTCCCTCTTCAATTGAATATCCTTCCGATTCTGTATTAATATTGTTGTTATTGTAATTATTATTACTAAAATTGATTTGTGTAATTATTGACGATTTTAATTGTGGAGATAATTTATTACTATTATTATTATTTGCTATGGATTGATGGTTTAAAAAAAAAAAAAAAAAAAAATTTAATTCGGAAAAAATAAATTTTTTTTTTTTTTTTTTTTTTTTTTTTTTTTTTTTTATTTAAAAAAAAAAAAAAAAAAAAATGTTTTCAAATTTAGTAAAAAATACTATTAGATCAACATCTGTTAAAGGATTAGATGGTGTAGTTAATAAATCAACCTCATCGATGGTATATCAAAAAAGATTTTTAAATGTACATGAATATCAAGCACAAAAGATGATGAAATCATTTGGAATCAATTGTCCAGTTGGTAATGTTGCAGATACACCAGAGGAAGCTGAAAAGATTGCAGAAGTTATGAACACTCAAGATTTGGTAGTTAAAGCACAAGTACTTGCAGGTGGTAGAGGAAAAGGTATTTTCACAAGTGGACTTAAAGGTGGTGTTCAATTATGTTCCAATGCTGAAGACGTTAAAAAGTATGCAACTAAAATGTTGGGTCATACATTGGTAACCAAACAAACTGGTGCTGATGGTAGAGTTGTAAATCAAGTTTACGTCACTGAACGTCATTTCCTTCGTAAGGAAATGTATTTCGCCATCCTTATGGATCGTCAAGCTGGTGGTCCAGTTTTGGTTGGTTCACCAGAAGGTGGTGTTGACATTGAAGGTGTTGCCCGTGAAAATCCATCTGCAATCTTTAAAGAACCAATCGATATCATGAAAGGTGTTCAACCAGAACAAACTAAAAGATTAGCAGAAAAATTAGGTTTTTCACCAAAAAATATTCCAATGGTAAAAAAAATTAAATAATTATTAATTAATCAATAATAGCGCAACTAAACAAAATCAAATCATAAAATTATAGATTGATCAACATAATAATAATAATAATAATAATAATAATAATAATAATAATAATAATAATAATAATAATAATAATAATAATAATAATAATAATAATAATAATAATAATA
>JACAFZ010032241.1:0-10086 GCA_015252675.1 Dictyostelium gargantuum | reverse complement strand
GGCTAGGAGTTGTGTATAAGATACAGAATAATAACAACCACAGTAATAGACCAAGATATGATAACAATAACGACAACAACAACAGAAATAATAATAATAAAATTAATGTTGAAAAATGGGATGTTAATAAAGTTGGGCAATGGTTAGAGTCTAATGGATTTAAAGAATATGTAGATAAATTCAAAGAACAAGGTATTGACGGATTTTCATTAATTGAATTTAATAAAATGAAACAAGATGATAAAACTTTTCATCTTTTAGGCTTTATTCAAATTGGTCCAAAAATTAAATTTCAAACATTGTTAAAACAATTAATTCAACCACAACCAAATATTAACAATAACAACAATAATTAAAATAATAGTAAGAACAATAACAATAACAAAAACAACAACAAAATAAAAAATAATAATAGTAATAAAAATAATCAAAATAAACATAATGTTGAATATAATGTTGCAATTAATAATATTAATAAAAAAAATGAAAATGAAAAAAAAAAACTTGAAAAATTTGAACCATTCAGAGGTACTTGGGAAATGGAAAATTATTTAAAGAAAAAGTTGACACAAATCGAAGATCAGAATGAAGAGTTTATAGAGTTATTACATCATCAATTAAATCACCTTAGAGATATTATTGAAAGACCAAATTTACCACGTCAAGTGATTGAATTAATAGTTAAAATTTATTCACACCCAAAGTTTGAATCAAATACAATTTTTGATACATTTTTAAATAAATTGGTTGCAGAATTAAAAAATTCACAATTTTTCATATCAGTTTTAAATTTTTCAAGTTATATAAATGATATTCACACAATTGAACAATTTAATAATTCAATAAATTTAATGTATTTGGTTTCATCAAAGTTCCAAGATTCAATTAATTTATTACCAATTGAAATGTTTGAGGTTCGTTTTAATCAATATAAAAATCAATTGCAATTACAAGAACAAAGATATTTTGGTAAAATTTTAAATGACCATGGTGCTGGCAATAATGGCGAAAATTATATTAAAACTTATCTTTCAATTTTAAAACAAAAAAAATTAATCTCAAATAATAATTTACTTGATCATAGTGTTGGTGGTGGTAAAATAATCACAAAAGATGACATAAACTATAAAAGTTTATCAATTGTACCATCTTGTATGGAGCTTCATTCAACATCATTACCATCTTCATTACGTCCACTTAAACTTGGTCTTTATTCTTCACCTGATGAGTATTTAGATACTCAATTCAATCTTTTACGTGAAGATATGATTCATCCAATTAGAGAAGCATTATCATTAATTAAAGTTGGAAAATCATCACCATATTATTATAATAATGTTTTATTTAAAGGTTAGTAATTTTGTTTGGTTAATAATTATAATAACAATAATAATAATAATAATAATAATAATAATAATAATATTAATATATATAATTAATATTAATACTAATTTATATATTTATATTATTATAGGATTTACAAAAACAAATCAATCATTAAGTTTATTAATTGAATTTCAATATAAAAGTAAAATTAAATGGGAAAGATTTTCAAAGTTATTAAATGGATCATTGTTGGTATTAAGTTGTGATAAATTTCAAAGTGTTTTATATGCAATTGTTGATAAGAGACCAGATAAAGGAAGTCAACAACAAATTTCAATTTCATTTTTTAATGATAGGGATAATCATAATTTAGAATTATTATTTGAAAATTCATTTGAAATGATTGAATCACCAACTTATTTTGAATCGGTTAAAAATGTTTTAACCTCTCTTCAAAAAATTGAACCAAATGAATTACCATTTCAATCCTATTTATTAAATTGTTCACATCAAGAGGTGGTACCAAAATATTTTAGTGATCATCCAGTTATAAATTTACAAAAAACTTTTCATAATTGTGAACGTATAAATGTTAGAACTTCAGAGTTTCCAGAACAAATGGGTACATTGGATCCAAGTCAAGTAGAGGCATTCGAACATTGTATAAAGAGTGAAATGTCATTAATCCAAGGTCCACCGGGTACTGGTAAATCTTATATCGGTTGTAAATTATTTGAAGTGGTTTATCATCATCTCAAAGAGAATTCAAACGAGGTTGCACCAATATTGGTACTTTGTTACACAAATCATGCATTGGATCAATTCCTAAGTAGTATCATTAACAATGTAACTCAAAGTGTAATTAGAATTGGTTCAAGATCACGTAATGAAGAAATGAAGAAATATAATATTCGTAATTTCCTCCAACGTGATAGAAGACAAACTCAATATTACTATGAAAGAGATGATGTTGTTTCTGTACTTCAAAGTCACTTGGAAATGATTTCAAAGGATTTAGATTATGGTAGTTTCTTAGCATATGCAGATCGCTCAAAATCTTCAAACATTTCATCAGTTGATTGGAGTGATTGGGTTAAACCAATCAAAAAATTAATTAGAGAAGATTTTAAAATTATTAGACCAACAACAACAACCACTACCAATACAAATACAAATACTAACGATGAAGATGATGATGACGAAGATGAAGAGGATGAAGAAGTAGTTGAAGCATTATTAAATGAAAGGTTATTTGAATTTGGTGGTAGTGGTGGTAAATCTGACAGTGTTGATATTTCAAGTTATGATATTCAAGCATTGATGTCAATGACTAGACTAGAGAAAAAAGAATTTGAACACATTGATGATATTGCTCAAATACCAACCAATCAAAGAATCTTTTACTATCGTTATTTAGTTGATAAAAAAATTAAAAATTTATTAAAAGAAATTGAAGCCAAAGCAGCCGAGTATAGAACACTTTGTAATACAATTATGGATTACGAAAATAAATCATATAAAAATGCATTGTCATCAGTTAGAGTGGTAGCAGCAACCATTACAGGTGCATCACGTTTGAAAAAGGTATTTGACTCGATCAATTCAAAATGTTTAATCATCGAAGAGGCAGCAGAAGTATTGGAGGGTCATATTGTTAGCTGTTTACCAAAAACCATTGAGCACCTTATTTTGATTGGTGATCACGAACAATTAAAACCATCGTGCGCCGTCTACCAATTGGCAGAGAAATTCAAATTAAATGTTTCTCTCTTTGAGAGAATAATGAAAAATGGTGGTGCTCATCGTCAATTATCTATTCAACGTCGTATGGTACCAAATATTTCACAATTTATTCGTCCAATCTATCCAAATCTTCGTGATCATCCAGAGGTTAAACAAAGAAGTCTAAAAATTTCTGGTATGCCATCCAATACTTTTTTCCTATCACACACTCATTTGGAATCCAATGGTGCAGATTTAACCACTAGTAAATCAAATCCATTCGAAGCCGAGTTTGTTGTTTGTTTGGCCAGATATCTCATTCAACAAGAGTATGAGCCATCATCGATTGTAATTTTGACACCATACACTGGTCAATTGTTGAAAATTAAAAATCAAATTAAAAATCGTTTGGTCACCGATAGTTATTTATCAAAGGTTCAAGTGCGTTCAGTCGATCAATACCAAGGTGAGGAGTCTGATATCATCATCCTTAGTTTGGTTCGTTCCAATCCCAAAGGTGACAGTGGCTTCGTTAAAATTAAAAATCGTATCAATGTTGCAATTTCCAGAGCTAGAAATGCAATGTATATGGTTGGTAATATAGAATTGTTGGCCAATGCCAATCCAATTTGGGCAAACATGTTTACTATGCTACAAGAGTCTGGTTCTATTGGTCCGGTTTTAAATTTACATTGCGAAATTCACCCAGAACAAATAGCACCAATCAAGTGTGGTAAAGATTTTTCAAGTGTACCAGCTGGTGGTTGTTTGAAGCAATGCAACTCAAGATTTGAACATTGTGGACATACCTGCCAATTGACTTGCCATACCTACGATAGAGATCATCTAAACATCAAATGTAGAAGACCATGTGACAAAGTTCGTGAATGCGGTCATAAATGTGATAAAGATTGTAGTGAAGATTGCGGTAAATGTGGTGTTTTGGTCGAGAGAAAACTATATTGTGGTCATGTTACACCGATTGCATGTTATATCGATCCATCCAACTATAAATGTACCGAACAATGTGTTAAAACTAAATCTTGTGGTCATCCATGTATTTCGAAATGTTCGGAATACTGTGAAAGTAAAAAGTGTGAAGTCAAAGTAAAAAAAATATTGGGTTGTGGCCACTACAAAGAGACTGAGTGTTTCAACAATAGTAACACCTGTGATATGAAATGCAAGGAGAAACTACCATGTGGTGATGTTTGTGGTAAGAAGTGTAAAGATCATGTCGGTGGTATACATCCACCTTGCACCAAAAATTGTACACGTGAATTAATTTGCTCACACTCATGCTCCACTCAACATTCTTGCAATTCTAATAGCTGTGGAAAGTGTGATAAAAAATGTGTCAACGCTTGTGTTCACTCTAAATGCAACAGAAATTGTAGTCAAATATGCAATCCTTGTAATGAAACGTGCAAAAGAGGTTGTCAACACGTGGGTAAATGTTCAAAGAAATGCAATGAGGAGTGTGATGTCAAATTGTGCAACAAACGATGCACACAGAAATTAAAATGCACACATCAATGTATTGGTTTGTGTGGAGAGGTATGTCCAAAATTATGTAGAATCTGTAATAAAGATTACCTCGAGCCAATATCTCTTACGAAATTGGAGGAATTTGATGAAACTGATTGTTTCATAGAGGTGCACAAAGGCCATGTATTTTATGTTGAAAATTTAGATAATTATATGAATATTAAAAATGATCAAAATAAAATTGCACTCAAAAAATGTCCATCTTGTTCAATGGTACTAACCATTAAAGATGTACCAAGATACAAAGATATCATCTCTGCTGTTTGGAAGGATATAGACTCGATTAAAAAGAAATTAATGGAACAAATAACTCAGGAGGAAATCGATGGTGTTATAAAAGCAATTGGTGGCGCAGCTGGTCATTGGTTCAAATGTGAAAATAATCATTCATACTATATAGGCGAATGTGGCGGTGCAATGGAAACTTCAAAATGTATCGAATGTAAATCTCAAGTTGGTGGTTCAAATCATCAAATTTTACCAACAAATTCTCATAGTAATATTGATAAATCTACAAATCCTCTTTATAAACAATTTATTATGCCAAATCTTAATTAACAATCTCTTTATCTCAATCACACTAATTAATAAATAAAGAATTCAATATATAAATAAAGAAATATTTAAATAAATACATATATAAATTGATAAAACTACTCTTGATCAATAATTTCCTTTTCGGGAAAACCAGTTCAAAGAAAAATAATTTAATTTATTTTTTTTTTAATTTTTTCATTTTTTTTATTTTTTTTATTTTTTTTTTTATATTTTTCATTTGTGAGAAAAAAAAATTAATTTTAAAAAATTATTCTCCCTTTTGTAACAACAACTAAATATATAAAAACTTAAGAAATAACCAAGACATCCTTTTTTTTAATTTTTTTTTTATAACTTTAATAAAATAAAAAAAAAAAATAAAAAAAAATGGAGGTCAATAATAATAATAATATAAATATTAATAATAATAATAATAATAATAATAATAATAATAATAAACCAACAAAAGAAAAAAAATTTAAAACAACAATGGCAGTAGAACAATTAATAACAGCTGATAATACTGTTACTACTACAACAGTACCAACAAATAGAAAAATGAAAAAGAAAACTACTTCTAGTGATGGCACAGATATTAGTGGTAAAAAATTAAATAAAATTAAAAAACATAAAGATGTACCAGTTGAATTTGAATTTAATCCAAATTCAACAACAATAGCAACAACAATCGATCAGTCACCAACTGTTCAATGGGTACCAAGAGTAGCTACTACTACTACTACTACCACTACCACTGCTGCACCACCATCACCATTACCCGTACCACAACATGTTACATCAAAAGCAAAGGAAAGAGTTAAAAAGCCAAAGACTATTTCATCTCAAGCTATTTTACCAGAATTTTCAGATTTAAATTTAAATAATAATCATAGTCATGGCCATAGTCATGGTCATGGTCATGGTCATGGTCATGGTCATGGTCATGGTCATGGTCATGGTCATGGTCATAGTCATAGTCATGGTCATAATCATGGTCACATTCAACATTTATCAAATGATTCAATCATTACACCACCAACAACTACAGGATTAAAATTTTCCGCTGCACCAACTAAAAACACTGATTCAGGTATTAAAAAAGAAAAAAAGAAAATTAAATCATCTACCGATAAATCAACCCCCTCATCGTCATCAGTTTCAAAACTTAAAAAAGTTAAAACTACTGTTGATACACTACCAACAACTACCACTACAACGGCCACAAACATAACACCAGCCGCTACTCCATCACAACTACCAACAATACCCGAGCCAAACTCAACAACATCTACATCAAAACCTTATAAAACCAAATCTTTAGATAAAAAAGAAGATAGAGAGGGAAGAGAAAGAAAATCAAAAAAAGAGGGTAAAGATAAAAAAGATAAAAAAGAAAATAGGGATAAAAAAGAAAGTAAAGACAAAAAAGATAAAAAAGAAAAAAAAGATAAAACATCATCAACATCATCATCAAATAAAGGTGGTGAAGAAGAAAAAAAAAGTAAAAGAACTAGATTATTTTACAAACCATATATTGATAAAGAAACATTTGATAAAGGATTGGCAGAAGGAAAATATTTTTACGGTGGACTTAGAGTTAACACAAAGAAATATTATGATGCCTATATTACAGTCGAAGGATGCAGTCATGATGTATTCTGCGGTGGACTAAAGGATAGAAATAGATCATTCAACACCGATATCGTTGCATTTGAAATTTTGGATGAAAAAGATTGGAAAAAAAGACCAAAAAAAGATGATGAAGATGAAGTCGATGATATCACTGCTGGTGCTTTGATAAAAGATGCATCTGTTCCTGTCAACGAAAGTGATGAAGGTACAATTGTTTTATTGGAGAATCAGGAATTTACTGAAAAAATGGAAATTGAAAATAATTTATTAAAAGATCAAATGGCTAATACGAATGATGATTCAATGATTGAAGAGGAACAAGAAAAAGAAATAGAAGAGGAAGAGGAGGAAGAAGATAACAATAAAGATACCTCCATAGATGATGATAGTGATGAAGGATTTATAAAAATTGAAAGTGATAAAACAACCACCATCACTACCACTTCCTCAACTACTGCCACTCCAACCAAATCATCAAAAGCAAAAAAACCAAATCATTATAACGGTAATAATGATACACCAAAATTATATCAAAATATTGACAAACTTGAGGAATTAACATTTAAAGCACTTGGTTTAAATTCATATGTTACGGTTAGAGTTGTATATATTGTTGAATCAAGACATGTTAAAAATCATGTTGGCATTATAGTAGTAAGTATTGATAAATGAAATTATTTAAACATAACCACAGCACCATCGTAAATCATTTATTAACATTTATTTTTTTTATTTTTTATTTATTTTTTTTCACCACAAACTCCTCCTATCTATCTGTAGGATGAAAATGTAAATTCAATTTTTACAAATTTTATACCAATGGATACAACATTACCAAAATGTTGTGTATTTAAAGAATCTATACCACAATATAAATCCAATCCAGAAAAGTATAAGAAATCGCTGGTATCCGTTAGTTATTCAAATTGGAAAGAAACATCACAACTACCTATTGGTCATTATAAGTCAATGTTTGGTGAATGTGGTAAAATTGAACCAGAAACCTATGCATTGTTGAGTGAGTTTGGTGTAGAAACAGATCCATTCTCCAAGGCAGTTATGGATTGTTTACCAAAGGTAAAACAATCTACTCTTTGGTTACCAAGTAAACAAGATTTAGAGGGCAGAAGGGATTTAAGAGATTTGGAAATCTGTTCCATTGATCCAGATACTGCCAAAGATTTGGATGATGCACTACATTGCATTCAATTGGAGGATGGAAACTTTGAAGTTGGTGTTCATATTGCCGATGTTTCTCATTTTGTTAAAGAAGGTACTGAGTTGGATAAATGTGCTCAACGTAAAGCCACCACAGTTTATCTCGTGCAAAAAGCAATACCAATGTTACCATCATTACTTTCAGAGGAGCTTTGTTCTCTCAATTTTGGAGTTGAGCGTTTAGCATTCTCTGTTATTTGGAAACTTTCACCCACTGGTGAAATATTGGATGAATGGTTTGGTCGTTCGGTGATCAAATCATTTGCTCGTCTCACTTATGCCATTGCACAAGCATTAATTGACGACAAGATCACCAACTCTTGGGAGGATTTCATCGCACCTGAAAAGATGAGAAAAGACTTGGGACCAAACACACCTCAACACATTGATCGTGTTAAAAAAGGTGTAATGGGTTTAAGAGGCATCGCTAAGCATATGCGTTCAGCTAGGATTGCCAATGGTGCATTCAATATCCATCCAAGTAAATTGGCATTTGCATTGGATGAAAAAGGAAACCCAGTTTCCACCAAAATCTATCCAATCTATGAAAGTAACAATTTGGTCGAAGAGTACATGTTGTTGGCAAACATGAGGGTCGCCGAAAGAATTGGAAAGTTTTTCCCATCAAACGCTTTACTTCGTCGTCATCCATCACCCAACGAAAATAAATTGGAATCATTTATAAACTTTTGTGCCAAACATGGCTTTGAAATCGATTCCTCCACCTCCTTGACCTTTGGTGAATCCATCAAAAAACTTAAAGATACCTGCCCCGATCAAAGTGTCCTCTTGGCAATTCAATTGCTCTCTATTAGATCCATGAAATTGGCCGAATACTTTTGCTCCAATTTCGAGGAGGAAGAAGATTGGCATCACTATGCATTGAACGCTCCATATTACACTCACTTCACTTCGCCAATTCGTCGTTATGCAGATATCATTGTTCATCGTTTATTGGATCTCTCGATTAGAATCGAGAATCTTCAAAAGAAAAGAGATCAAGATGCAGCCGATCGTCTCTTTTTACAATTACCATCTCCCGATTTACTAAGCACCATTTGCACCAATTGCAACGAAAAGAAATTGAATGCTCGTAAAGCTCAAGAAAGAAGTGACAAGGTATTCCTTTGTGTACTCTTGGAAAATCACCCAACCAACACCGATGCCGTTGCACTAAACACTGGTGCTTCCTATATCGCATGTATTGTTCCTCAATTTGGTAGTGAACAAAAAGTTTATCTTGATGATCTTCAACAACAAGGTACCATTATCTCTCACTCTTATAATTCAACCGACGGTATAAATATCATTAATTGGCCATCTTTAGATGATCCAAAAAAAGTTGTCGTTCAAAAAATTTCACAATTATCAATTATGAAAGTTCAAATTCAAGTAAACAAAGATAAATTTCCAATCGATACAAGATGTATTTTACTTCATCCTGATACTAAAATTAATGATAATTAATATTTATATAATAATAAATAAAAAAAAATAAAAAAAAAAAAAATAAAAAAAATAGCACCCACCTTTAATCATTTAATATTTATTAGATTCAACAAAGAATCTTTTTTAGATAATTGGTGATATGGAATCACAAAGAAGAAAGGTTGTTGAGTTTGGGTGGGAAAATTGTGATATTTTAAAAAAAAAAAAAAATTAAAATGAAATCATTTCAAACAAATTTAATTCAGTTTTTTTCTATTTTTTTAAATGTGGGCAATTTATTTATTAATTGTTTTATATGAAAAAATCTATATATTAATTTTGTATTAAAATATTTAATAACAATAACAACAACAACAACAAATATGACAACAACAATAAATAAAGATAATATTAAAGAAGCAATGATGTTATCAGCCGTAGGTGATGCAATGGGTTATAAAAATGGAACATGGGAATTTGAAAAGAACCCAAAAAAAATAATTGATCAATATGAAGAATTAGGTGGTTACCAAAAAATAAAGTATGTTGTTGTTTATATTTGTTTTTTTTTTTTTTTTTTTTTTTTTTTTTTTTTTTTTTTTTTATTTTTAAAAAAATTTTTTTTATTTTTTTATAAGTTTTTTTTTAAACACAGCGCCGGCCCCCCCAAATAAG
>JACAFZ010032230.1:0-10092 GCA_015252675.1 Dictyostelium gargantuum | reverse complement strand
AATATTATTAATAATAATAATAATAATAATAATAATAATAATAATAATAATAATAATAATAATAATAATAATAATAACACCACTAATAATAGTAATAATAGTAATAATAACAAAATTCATTATAATATTTTATTTACATTAATAAATAAAATTTATAATCATAATACTCCAAATAATACAAATGAATTAATTGAAGAATATAGATTAATTTTTATAAAAAATTCAATTGAAATTTTAAAAGTTTCAAATGATTCAGATATTAGAAATTCAATTATTTCAATATTATTATTAACATTGATAAATGATTCAATCAAATTATTTGATATGGTTAAAGAGTTTGCATATAAAATGATACATGATTCAACTGGATCATTATTTATTTCCTTAATTAAATCTGAGGGATTTAAATTATTATCAAATTTATTTGATTCATTTTATAATTATTTTTTTTTTGATTCAAAATTTTGGCAATCTATAATTGTAAGTAGTTGTATGTATATATATATACATATTAATA
The DNA here is from genome assembly GCA_015252675.1 of Dictyostelium gargantuum. Taxonomy (NCBI): domain Eukaryota; phylum Evosea; class Eumycetozoa; order Dictyosteliales; family Dictyosteliaceae; genus Dictyostelium; species Dictyostelium gargantuum. The sequence continues at coordinate 9,575 of JACAFZ010032230.1, read as the reverse complement.
TGTAATCATATATGAAGACCATAAAAAAAACTAATTAATTTTTAATTTATAAATTTAATAGAGTGGACTTGATGATGTTACTGATCCATTAAATAGAAAAAGAGCAAGTTATTTATTAAAGAAATCAATTAAAATTTCAATTGAAAAAGAAAATGAACCAATTGTAGAAAATGGTGAATGGACAAAATATTTTAAATGGAATAAACAAAATAGTGAAAGATTACAAAAATTATGGAATACATTCTTTTTAATTTATGAATCATCTGATAGTTTTACAATTCATTTAATTCAACCAGTTTGGAGGGAAATCGACTCATTAGTAATTTCAACAACAACAACAACACCATTAATAAACTTTAATTGGATTGAAATTTTATTTAAAAAATGTTTGGGTCATCAAAATCCAGGTGTTACAAAAGTTTTAATTGTAGATGTATTAAATTCAAATCAATATATTCCATATTTACCAATTGATTTTATATTTGGTTCATTTATTCAATTACTTTCAAATCCATCATTATATAAAGGTGTTGCAGAATCTACAATTCACGTTTCAATTTTAAATTTTTTTAATACCTATTATCAATCTTTGGTTTCAACAAAATCAAAATCAAATTTTATTCAAACTTTATTTACAAGTTCAATTGAAAATCATTTACAAAAAGAATTATTAATTGATTTAATTAAATTTATTGAAAATATTGCCACATCATCAACAACAACAACAACAGCAACAACAACAACCACCGAAAAATTAAACGTTTTAAATAATGAATTTTATTCAACAATTTCAAACTTTTTCGAAATTACAATTAAAAGATTACATAGTAATGGACGTAATAGAATTTATAGATCATTTATTAAATCATTAATTTACCTATCAGGTGGTGAAGATCTTAAAAATGGTGGTTTAGATTTTAATACAATTTCAAGAATAATTTATTCAATTCCATTACATTTTCATACAAATTTAAAATATAATCAATTATTAAGTAGTTGGTTATATAGTATTAAAAATATTAATCAAATTTTAATACCAAATATTAAATTAATTTTAAATAATTATTCAAAACAACCCCCACAAGAACAAGAACAACAATTATATGATAAAGATATAATTATTAAAATTAAACAAGAAACTTTTATAGTTGCAAGAACAATTACATATTTAAAATCAAACGAATTTAAAGAAACTATTAAACAACTTTTAAATAATATTAAAAATGAAATTAATAACAACATCAATGGTGATGGTAATAATATCAAATCATTACCATTTACAAAAAATATAATTTTATTAAGTTCAATAATTTCAATTTTAGCACCAAGTAGCGATGATTACCAAAATGAACTATCAAATCAAAAAACAATTATTAAAATTATCAATGAAAGTAATGAAGGTTTTCATCAAATATTTTTAAATTATCTTTTTGATAGTTTTTTAAAACAAAATGGATCAAATCAATTACAATCAGATTATTTACCATTATTAGAAATTGAAGAATCACTTTATTTAATTCAATCATTTATAATTGAAAATATTGAAGATTGCAATGATGAAATTTATAAATTAAAATTAAATCAATATTTAGGTGAACTAACTAAAATAAATTATAACAACGAAAAGAAGAATGATTTGAAATTTGAAATTAAAAAAGTAGTTTGTATTCAAAGATTATTTGGTATTTTTAAAGAAAGTTTAAATGTACACAAGAGATTTATATCAATTCAACAAATTGAAAAATTAATTGAATATATATTTACAATTGAAATTAAAAAACCAAACAATAGTAATTTATTAGCAGTAGAGGAAGAACAACAACAACATCAACATTCAATTAAAGAAACATTAGATTTATGGAGTAATATTAATTCTTACTTTTTAAAAAGTAAATGGATGTTGGTTAGAAATTTATTAAATTGTTTATCAGAGTTGATGGTCGATAATGAAAATAAACCATTAAATCAATCAAATTTATTGAAAAAATCATCTGCTGAATATTTAGATAAATTAGTAGACGATCTTGGTAGTTCAAATTTTTATTGTTCACAACCGATACTTCATTGTTTAACAATTTTATTACCAATTGGAGCAAGATCAAATTCAAGTGGTGCTGATAGTGGTTTCAATAGAGATATATTTGAAAAAGTGTTATCATATGTTTGGACATCAGTAATTGATAGTGGTACACTTACATTTATAGGTTCATTCATTCAATTGGCATATCAACATGATATACTTTCAATTATGATAAATCAAAATGAAGATGGTGATGATCAATTTAATCATCATGATTTATTAAAAGAATATTACTATAAATTATTAGATCGTAGTGGAACAGTAATTGGTTTATATAATTTATTGGTAATGAAAACAACAATGATTTGGAAAGAATATCCATCGATTGCAAAATTATATATCGATGAGATATATGAATCACTTATTTTCGGTCCACCAAGAACATCAAGTAATGAATTGCATCAAGACGATATTGAGTTGAATTTTCATGATCCAACCATTGGTATGCCAACTTTTGTTTTTAACTTGAATCAAGATTCAATTTGTGAAAGTTATTTGGATCAAATTAGATTTGGTTTTGGTAGTGTTCCATTAAAAGATATTTTTGGTAGAGCAGTTTGTACTACATTCCTTTATCAAGTTGGTAAATTATCAACAGCCGTCAATAATACTACCAACACCACTAAACAAAAAGAAGAAAAAGAATTTATAAATTTAATTTCAATGAAATTATTAGATTCAAATTTTAATTCAGAATTTCAAAAGAAAAAAGAATATATTTTAAATACTCCAATTCATAGATTAAAAGTTAGAATTTGGCAAAGTCTTTGTGTAGTTTCACCATTTATAGAACCATCATCAACCGATCAAATGAATGAAATTGGTGAAAACATAATTAAAATATTTCATCTATTCAATTTACCGTCCATCAGAAGATTCATCAACATATTTTTGGTAAATATAATGAGGAATCATCATGAATTAATAGAGAATCATCTAATTAAATTGTTGGATAATTTAAATGTACGTGGCGATGTTTTATCATCGATTGTAGTGACAGCAGGTTATATTCTATTAAACATTGAAAAGAATAATAATGCATTGTTTCAAAAAGTGTTTAATAGAGTCTTATCTTTATCAACATCTGGTCATCAAATCGTAAAAATATTTTCATCTTCAATCGTTTGTCAACTCATTGAATACGATTTAAATGATCTATCCAAAAGATTGGATTGTGATAGTGTGATGATTGATTATTTAAAACAATTACATTACTTTTTCACAATAAACACTCAGGCTTCAAAATTATTAGAAAAACAAAAACAAATTATGAATCTCCACCAAGATAATCAATTTTCAAATACCAGTTTCTCAAATTTATTCTATGACACTCCAGTTCAAGAACAATTATCGCCAAGTGAAATCATATCACCAGGTGTTTTTGATTTCCTTTTAGATTTAAATAATTATTTAATTGGTTCACCACTAGAAAAACAACTTCGTGATAAACTATTTGAAAAATCAAAATATTTACCAAACAATGAACAAGCATCAAAAGAAAAGCAAGAACAAGAGGTTGAAGAGGTTGAAGAAATTAAAAGAAGTAACAGCAACAGTAGCAATGTGGTTGAAGATATTGATGAATATGTTGAAAATAACCCAACAAATTATCAAAAGAAAATTTTACCTTGGTCTGTTGATTTAGATATTGAAACACGTGAAAGTTTAGTATCAAAGAATAGACAAAGTCTCATTATTGTTGCAAGTTTTGTAGATAAAATACCAAATTTAGCAGGTTTAGTTAGAACATGTGAAATCTTTAAAATTGAATGTTTGGTAGTTGCAGATATTAAAATCATAAACGATCCAACCTTTCAAGCTATTACAGTTACGGCTGAAAAATGGTTACCAATGGAAGAGGTATCTGAAAATAATTTAAAAGAATATCTCTTATTAAAGAAATCTCAAGGTTACTCTTTGTTGGGGGTAGAACAAACCTCTTCCTCTATTCAATTGAACAAATTTGAGTTCCCAAAGAAATCAGTTTTGGTTTTAGGTAAAGAAAAAGAAGGTATTCCAACTGAATTTATCAATATGTTGGATAAAAATATTGAAATTCCTCAATTGGGTATCATTAGAAGTTTAAATGTTCATGTTAGTGGTTCTTTAATGATTTGGGATTATTTTAGACAACAATTAAATAAATAAAAATTTTTTAAATATAATAATTAAATTTTTTTTTTATTAAATCATGATCGTGTGTTTATAAAGTGCAATTTCTTATTCACATACACCAGTTAATCCATTACAAGTTCCAGAACAAGGAGGACATTTTAAAAATTTGTATTTGTAAATCGATGGTTCTACAGTATATAAATCACGGTCTATTACTGTTACTGATTGCTCACCATATCCTTGGGGCGCTGTACAAACAATTTGAGAACTTGTTGCTATTATATCAGTGCATTTCTCTGCTCCAATTAAAACTGTAAGTAAAGAGGATGTTGTACCAAAATACCCATTTATTATAACTTGACCACCATTGACATTTGAAGCATATACTGATGAGATTGATAACCTAGATTGTTCGCAACCTAATCCCTTAGTTTGTGAACTGCAATCACATGTTCCAGAGAATTTTTGACACACTCCATGTGGTGGGGAGCAACTATTTGGACATTCAATAGTAGGGCATACATATTTGGTATCAATATATACTTCGTGTTTACATTTTACAATTTCTTCAGCTTTTGTTACATTGTATTCAACATTTAAATTACATTTTAAATATTGAACAAATTCTCTTTGAGCACCACCAGGACATTGTGAACTTGGAGTTTTGTATGAAAGATTCATACCATATGCTGAATCTGTTTTAGTATATTGGCCTTGTAACGCTAAAACATTTGATGACTCAGTTGAACCATCTAAAAGTTGGCACGCAGTTGAAGAGGGGTTATTCGATAAACAAGCATTCACAAGACGATTACAAAAATTAAATAAAACCTTATAAGGACCATCTAACGAATTAAATTTTACTTCACGATGAAAACCACCAGCTCTAATAATTTAAAAGATTTTAAAATTAATATTGAAATAAAATAAAATTTCAGTTTAAATTTAGTTAAAAAAAATACATACAATGCAATTGGAGCTAAATCATATGTTTGACCAATTAAAGAGTTTGTGTATGAACATTGTGATTGTGATAACACATTATTTATTAAATTAAAAAAATAAATATATAATATAAATAAATTAAAAATTTTCATTTTATTGTTTGAGATAATTAAAATTTAAAAAAAAAAATAATTTTATTTAGTTTATTGCAAAAAAAAAAATAAAATTATTTTATTTTATTGACATATCTTTGATATTCAAGAAAATTCTATGCTATTTGGTGTTCTTGAAAAATTAAAAAAAAAAATTAGGCAAATAGAAGAAAATACCCATTAACAACATTCTAAAAATAACAAAAAAAATTGTAAATAAAAAAAAAGATATTATTTTTTTAAATATTCTCAAATTTTAGATTTTTAGTTTTATTAGAATTATTGTGTCCTTTTTTTTTTTTTTAAGATTTATTAGTATTATTAGAATGAACACAATTTTATATGTTTTTTTTTTTTTTTATATTTTGCCAGTATTCCTTAATATCAAAGAAAAGATATGATATTTTTTTATTTTTTTTAGTTTTTTTTTTAATATTTAAATATATTTTTTTATAAAAAATATTTTTTATTTAATTAAAAATACTCAAAAATACAAATATTTTAAAATGATAAAAATAAATTTTTTAATTTTATTTCTTTATATATTTATTTATTTATTTTCCAATGTTTCTTCACAGTGTATTTACACAAATTCATTGATTGGCCAAGCATATAATTTAACAGCAATTGCAAAGTATTTATTCACAAATTTTTTATTATAAAACAAATAAAAAATTTAAAATATTTTCTAATTTATTATTATTTTTAAAACAAAGACCAGTTGGTTCAGGATACTCCACCCAATATCCAAGTAAATCATGGAGCACTTCACCAACAAATGAAATGGGTTATAAAGCATATTACAACTTTTGTAATAGACGGGTATCCGCATGTGCTCCAAGAGATGTTACTTTAAGTGCTTGTCAAATTTATGATGATGGATCTTTAATTAATCATTTAGCATATGAAGATAGATATATAACACAAATTAATACAAATAATGGGATGACACTCTCATATAAAAGTTCATATGGCTCCCCTTCATATGAGCAATGCCCTAATATCCAAAGAGAATTTCTTCAATATTTTAATTGTAATCCAAACGTTGAATTTGTAGTTACAAAAGCTGAAGAATTGGTAAGATGTAAATATGAAATTTATTTTGACACCAAATATGTATGTCGTACATGTCCTGGAAACACGGCAGGCAAAATATGTTCAGGCCATGGAACTTGTAATGGTATAAATGGTGCCTGTAGCTGTGATTCACAAACAACTGGAAGTGGTTGTGAAACATCTAGATTGTCTATATCATCAGTTATTCCAAGTACAGTTGTAGGTGGTCAAGTTATTATAAATGGTTATTTTGGTTCAACAACCCCATCTTTATCTGTTAAAATTGGTACTTCATTATGTGCATCTCCAACTTCAAATAGCTCACAAATAGTTTGTACTGCTCCTGCTGGTAATGGTGCTCTTTACAGTTTGACTGTAACAGACGGAGATTTATCAATCACAAAACCAAATTTTTACCAATATAGAAATTTAACATGCCCTGGAAATGTTTCAAATAAAATATGTACAAACCATGGTACTTGTAATGGTTTAAATGGGGTATGCAGTTGCGATACACAAACAACTGGAACTGGTTGTGAAACATCTAGATTGTCTATATTATCAGTTATTCCTAGCACTGTTGAAGGTGGCCAGGTAATTATAAATGGCTATTTTGGGACAACAACCCCATCTTTATCTGTTAAAATTGGTACTTCATTATGTGCATCTCCAACTTCAAATAGCTCACAAATAGTTTGTACTTCTCCTGCTGGTAATGGAGATCTTTATAATTTGACTGTAGCTGATGGAGATTTATCAATCACAAAACCAAATTTCTATCAATATAGAAATCTAACATGCCCTGGAAATGTTTCAAATAAAATATGCACCAACCATGGTACTTGTAATGGTTTAAATGGGGTATGCAGTTGTGATACTCAAACAACTGGAACTGGTTGTGAAACATCTAGATTGTCTATATTATCAGTTATTCCAAGCAGTGTTGAAGGTGGTCAGGTAATTATCAATGGTTATTTTGGTACAACAACCTCTTCCCTATCTGTTAAAATTGGTACATCCATATGCACATATCCAACTTCTACAAGCTCTCAAATCTATTGCACTGCTCCTTCTGGAACTGGAACTCATGATTTATTCATATCTGATGGGGATTTGGTTGTTTTAAAAACAAATTATTATGAATATACATTTTCAACATGTCCTCTAGATTGCTCAAATCATGGTTCATGTATTGGTTCAACTGGTAACTGCCAGTGTGATACACAAACTAGTGGTTTAGGTTGCAATGTATCAAGGCTATCAATAGATTCAGTTATTCCATCCACAGTTAATGGAGGTCAAGTGATAATAAATGGATACTTTGGTACAACAACGTCATCATTATCTGTATTTATTGGTAGTAAACAATGTACAAATTTAATATCAACTCCATCATCAATTTCCTGTATGGCTACAGCAGGTACTGGAGTCCATGACTTAAAAGTAACCGACAGAGATTTAATAATAATAAAAATATTATTTTATCAATATCTTTTAACATGCCCTTTCAATTGCTCAAATCGAGGTGCCTGTAATCAATATAATGGAGTTTGTTCATGTAATACACAAACCACTGGAATTGGTTGTGAAATATCAAGATTATCAATATCATCAGTTATTCCAAGTTCAATTATTGGTGGCCAGGTTATAATTAATGGTTATTTCGGTATAACAACATCATCTATTAATGTTTTGATAGGAGGTATACAGTGTATTGATATCGTATCGACAACTACTGCAATTATTTGTACAGCACCAACAGGTACTGGTACTCAAAGATTATCTGTGATTGATGGCGATTTATTTGTAACAAAAGAAGCATTTTATGAATACCAATTTTTACCATGTCAATTTAGCTGTTCTAATCATGGAACATGCGATGGACTATCAGGAATTTGTTCATGCGATTCTCAAACCAGTGGTCCGTCATGCAATGTATCCAGGTTATCAATAGATTCAGTTATTCCATCCACTATTAATGGAGGTCAAGTGATAATAAATGGATACTTTGGTTCATCACCCTCATTATCTGTTTATATAGGAAGTAAACAATGTACAAATTTATTATCAACCTCAACATCGATTTCTTGTTTTATTGGCCTAGGTACTGGAATACATGATTTAAAGGTAATAGATCGTGATTTGACAATTAAAAAACCAGCATTTTATCAATATCAACAATTATAACCTAATTTTAATAAAACTTTATGACAATTTAATATTATTTTTTTTTGATATAAATTGTTTTTTAGTTATAAATGTTTATAAACATTTTTTTTTTTTTTTTTATATGGGGAATTACCGTAATTAATAGCATTTTTTTGTTTCGATAGCCTTTTTTTTTAATACAGTAAAAAGGATCTTTGTTACCAATTTTTTTTTTTGAACATAAATACACAGGGAACTTTTTATATAAATATTTTTTAGATTAAGGTGTGTAAATTCACCATTGACGAGGTAGGTTCTTTTTGATCAGGGTCGAGAAGACGTCTGGAAACTTTGGAGCAGAGGTAGTATTTTTTTTGTACCTAACTACGGTAAATTTACTGCCGGTGTTGTTCCAATGGTGAAGTCATTGGGAACCTTTCTAATGGATGAGTCATTGGGGAACTTTTATTTATTTTTTTTTTTTCTACATGTTTTTAAGGGTGGTGTCAATTCACCACTGACGAGGTAGGGTCTTACCGGTGATATATTTGTCGAGAAGGGGGTTCGAACCGGCGTCCGGAAACGTTGGAGCTGAGGCAGTAAACCACTAACCAGAGTCTCCCCAAAAAGATAATCACAATCACCGGGAAGATCAGTTTATAATTAAAATTATTTGCGTATGCTGGGAATCGAACCCAGTTCGCATCCGTGGCAGGGATGCATCATACCACTAGACCACATACGCTTATGATTTGATGATTGTGTTATATTTTGGTCTTTCTTATTTCAAACCGAAAGATAAAGGGTATTAACACAAAAAAAACTTATTTCAAAAACTAATTAAAATCATTAAAAAAATAAACATTATTAAACCACGGTCTTCAGTATTTGAAGATAAAGGGTATTAACACAAAAAAAAAAAAAATTTCAAACCAAGAGGAATCATCAGAACACATATTCTTCGAGTGTCCATCCATAATGAACACAAGTCAAAACATTTTCAACACCATCATGGGAAGAGCAAACCACTCAAGATGTGATTGGAATGAAAAAATTTTGGGCAAATTGGATGATACAAT
>JACAFZ010032219.1:0-10100 GCA_015252675.1 Dictyostelium gargantuum | reverse complement strand
AATAAATAAATAAATAAATAAATAAATTAATAATTAAATAAATATAGTTTAAATTAATAAAATATATTTATATTTTTTTTAATGTATAATTTAATTTTTTTTTCTATTTATACAACTTTTTTAAAAATTGAAATTCACATCTTGTTATATTAAATTAAATTAATTTCTTTATCAAGATGCAACAGTTTAATTAATAATGGATTTAAATATGTGTTTGATATTAAAAAAAAAGAAAATTGAAAAAATTGAAAAATGGTGGTGGTTGGTGTAAAGTGTTTATTAATCGATATATCTAAAAAAATTTTTTTTTAATTTTAATTTTTTTAATTTTTTTTTTTATACAGAGGTGTGGTTGGTTGTTAATAATAATATTATTATTATTCAGAAGTTCTTATAATTTTTTTAATTCTATTTATATATTTAATAATGGTTGGATCTATTTGTGGTGGTTGTTGTTGTAATTTTAAAAATTCAAATAAATCATCTAAAAGATTATCTAAATCAAATTCTTCTATTAAAATAAAACGACATTGTTCGTAAGCTGAAAAATTACCCAATGAAAATAATACACTTTTTAATAGATTGTTATGATATTTAAATTCATCTAAATATTGTACCAATGAATCTAAAATACCATTATCAATCATCTTTTGACATAATTGTGATGAATTTCTAACTAAATTACCTAGTGCACCAATTACATTTGATCTTGTTTTTTCATCTTCTTCAATTTGTAATAATAGTTCTTGTTGTCCTACTACATTGTTGTTATTATTATTTGCAAATGGAAATTCATTATTTAATAATTTCTTCAAAATTGGAATTGATTCTTCCAATTCATCGTATAAATCACTTGAATGAAAAGCAGCATTACCCAATGCAAAACATGCAAACTTTCTTGTATTTAAATCGATATCGATACAACGTTGAATGAGTATTGGAAGTATACCACTTTTTTGAAAATGTTGATAGAAATAACCATTGTATTTAAACATATTACCTATTAGGTTACATGTTTTAGCACGAACTGATGGGTCGGGATGTGCCAATAGTTTCTTTAGTAAACCATAGAGATCGGAACGATGCATTGCTCTATAGTTATCTTGAGATATTCTTGCCAATTGACTGAAAATAATTAGTGCATCAACAATTGTAGATGCGGAAATTCTATCGGGATTCAATATCAATTGTGCGGTATTTGATTCTAAACCACCAAATTCAATGAATTGATTAGAGAATTTACTATCTTCTAAAATGATGTTACTAAGTAATCCCAATGGTAGATCAATAGAGTCGCAAGGTAATTGTGGTAACAGCATAATAATATTTCTAACCAATTCTTGTGCCAACATTATATGTCTAATTAATTCCATCATCGAATCACCTATTCTATCTTTTGCATTACTCGATAATGGTAAATAAAGTATGAAAAATATTTGATTTGCCAATGCACAAATACCATTGGTGCTACCCATTTGAAGTGATGGCCAATCTTTAATTTTCTCTAAATGTGTGCTCTCCAATAGATTACACAAAGAGGTAAGTAAATTATTTTTAACTAAGTATGGTATATGATCGATATCACTTGATAAAACTTCATAGATAACTCTTAACGAATGAATTATACCATGTGGACTTAATTCAATCTCAGAGGTTGTACTACTAATTTGATAGCACAATGCTTCCCAAATTCCAGATTCTAACATTGTATCCAAAAATTCTTGCCCGCCTCTTTTTAACATTCTCAATAGTATACAAACTACACCATCCAACATACCAATATTTGGTTTACCAAAACAACCGCCTTCTAAATCTCTCATTGTTTGACCTTCAATTCTTTTTGCACTAAATAATTTTCTAATATTTTTAATTGGTATCACATGGATAATTGAATCAATTATAATTGTTAATTGATTTTCATTGTTACTACCACTATTATTATTATTATTTGGTGAGATTGGTCTAATATTATTAATGTTATTGTTGTTATGGTTGTTATTATTTAATATTTCAAACTCATATGTTATTGAAACAGTTAAAAACCCACTAAGGAAATAACTTGCACTTGATGATATTCTGATATCTGCATTTTGAAAATATTTTGTTGATAGTTCTACTAAATCATATTGAACCATCCAATCAATTGATTCTTTTGAATGAATTAAAATTGCACTTAAAATTAATAATACTAATGATTTTTGTTCAGAATTGAATTCATCTATTGATGTTGTAGTTGAGGTGGCTGAAGAAGGGCTCGTTGGTTTTGTATTATTATTATTATTATTATTATTATTATTATTATTATTATTATTATTATTATTGTTATTGTCGTTGTTACCAATATTTTTAATTAATAAATAATCAAAAAATGATTTTGGTTTGTTATTATTATAATAATTATTATTATAGTTGTAATTATAAATATTCGGAGTTGAGGGATTACTTTTATTACCATTATTGCAACCATTATTGTTTAATATTGAACTTAATGGATTAATTAATGATTTTTCTTCTTTACTAATTGATTCAGCAAATAGTTTTGAACCTCTTAGACAATGTAATATTATCTGAAGTATTATCTTTCTAAGATGAGGAAAACTTGAAATTGAACATAACAATAGATTCATTGTAATTTCAGAGCTTAAACCATCACCAATTATAACACACGCTTGATAATAATTCATTGAATGATTTGGTAGATTTGAATTGACTTGATAATTTCTTTTTGGTTCCAATGGAAATTCAAATGCATGGGTGGTTGATGTATATAGAATATTATGAAAACATTGAAGTACAATTTCAACTTCAATTTCAATTGGACTTAGTGTATTGGTGGTAGTGGTTGTAGTGGTGGTGGTGGTGGTGGTGGTATTTGTATTATTTGGAGTTGATGAGGATGATGATAATGATGAAGATGAATTTGAAGGTGATTGGGGTGGAAGTGGTTGTTGCTGTTGTTGTTGTTGGTAGGATTGGTTTAAAAATAATACTAAATACGAACAAATATTTTGTAGTATATCAGTTTGTTCAATAATCTTTTTATAAATATCACCAAATTGATAAGGATTCTCACCTAATCTACTAAATAAACGTGATATTGTTTTAATTACTGCAAGTTGTATACCTTGATTATAAATGAATATATTCTTTGTAAGATGATTTAAAATGGAAAGGAATAAATTTAATTGTGAATTGATTTGATGATTAATTGGTGTTGATGGTGGTGATTGAAGTCTTTTATTACCACCTGCATTTAAATTGTTTGGTGAGGTTGGACATTGTGATGGAGTACCTGGCATACCGTTGTTACTATTATTATTGGTACTGTTTGAAAATAAAATTGATAGAGATGGTTGAATGGTTTCAAAAAACATCGTAATTGTATTTAAACAATCCAATAAATTTGTATATGGATTATTTAATAATAATAATTGGTTATTACTACTGGTAATTGAAGTGTTTCCACCGCCACCACTGTTTATATGTAAAGTTGTTGCCAAGATACTTGATAATACATTAACTAGTATTTGAAAATTTGAAAATTTATAAATTTCTGAAGCATTATTGATATTATTACCTATAACATTGGATGATGGTGAATGAAATGGGTATAATGGTGGTGTTTGAGGTGGTGTTCTCGTTGAATATATACTATTTGAGCTGCTACTACTACTACCTGGATTACCGCTATTGTTATTGTTGGATGAATGATTGACTATATTCAATGTACCATATTTCATCAAGTTTGAAAAAGTTCTTAATATTAAGCCAACTGGCAACTTTTCAACCATCGATAGAGATGCTGCTGATAAATGTGATATAATTTTTTGAATAAAATGTTTATCATTTCTTAATTTTGATGAAGTTTCTTCATTTTTAAATGAAATTGATTCATGATATCTCCAAAATTCAATTGATTCCATTGATTCATTGATTTCACTAATTTCATCCAATCTTTCGCCATGATGGCCATTGCTGCTATTGATAATTAAACTATTACCACTACTACTTAATACATTCATTGGATTATTATAAAAATGATTTTGTGGTGGCTGTTGTTGATCATTAACAATCAATTGTTGATGATATAAATTTGACCATGATGGTAAAACATTTGATTGAAAATTGTTTCTAGATATTGGGGTGTTAATTGGTTGAGGTGTTCTTGGTGTTCTATATTGTGGTGTTTGTGGTCTATATGAGGTTGGTGTTTGTGGTCTTGTAATTGGAGTTGGTGGTGATTTTTTATTTAATGATGCTACCATACCATTTTGTTGTTGCTGTATTTGTTGTATTTGTTGTGGTTGTATTTGTTGTTGTTGTTGTTGTTGAGCCTGTTGTTGTTGTTGTTGTGGTTGTTGTTGTTGTAGTGGTTGTTGTTGTTGTGGTATTTGTGGTATTTGCTGTTGTGGTGGTATTTGTTGGATTTGTTGGATTTGTTGGATTTGTTGTTGTTGTTGGACAACTGACGAACTATGTTGTTGTTGAATAATATTCAATTGTTGTTGTTGTTGTATTAAATGTAATTGCATTTGTTGTTGCTGAAATTGAATCTGTTGTTGTTGTTGTAATAATTGAATCTGTTGTTGATGTTGTTGAATTTGTTGTTGTAATTGTTGTTGTAATTGTTGTTGAACCAATAGATTATTAGTCTCTATACTATTATTGCTACTACTTAAATTATTGTTATTTTGGTTATTATTGTTAATCGATTCATTACCACTTGATGTCGGTCTACTATTATTACCATTTTGGTTATTATTATTATTACTATTATTGTTGTTATTATTGTTATTATTACCGTTATTATTCATATTATACATGTTTCCACCATTGTTATTATTACCATTCATATTATTGCTATTATAACTAATATTTGAATCTGTATTATTGCTATTATTATTATTATTATTATTATTATTATTATTATTATTATTATTATTACTATTTATACCTTGGTTTAAATTACTTGATAAATTTGGAAATTGTTTTGATGATGTTAAAGATGATGATGAGTTTGAATTATTGGTAGATGATGAAGAGGATGATGAAGCTTGATTTAAATTTGTTAAAGATGGTGTTTGTTGAGATTTTAGACTGTTCCTTCTTGGTGATGGTGTAGGGCTTGTAGGATTATTATTGATGTTGTTATTATTTACACTGCTAAAATTACTCTGTCTTGGTGAACTTTTTGGTGATTGTGGTGGTTGAACAATTCTAGGTGAGGGTAAAACAACTCTTGGTGATTGTTGAGGTGGTACTATTCTTGGTGACTGTGGCACTTTTGGTGATTGTGGTGGTTGTTGCATTTGTTGCATTTGTTGTATTTGTTGCTGTTGTTGTTGTTGTTGCTGCATTTGTAGTTGCATATGTTGTAATTGTTGCATTTGTTGTTGTTGTGTTTGTAATTGCATACCGATAACTTTTGGTGATACCACTTTTGGTGGTATCGGATTTTGTTGTAATTGTTGTTGTTGTAATTGTTGCGATGATTTCGGTGATGTTGGATTAAATTTATTACCATTATTATTATTATTATTATTATTATTATTATTATTATTATTATTATTATTATTATTGTACACTGAAAATGGTGCTGAAATACCATTTAAAATTGGAATTGACACGCCATTTACAAAATTATGATGATGGACACCATTGTTATTATTATTATTATTATTATTATTATTATTATTATTATTACTTCCATTACCATTACTCATTACTAGACTATTATTTAAAGAGTTTATTAAACTATCAGCTGAAATAAGAGGAAGTGAGGAAATAGATGGAGATGAGGAAGATGATGACATTGATGCAGATGAGGAAGACGATGAAGATGAGTTATCGAAACCATTACTAGACATAGGTCTACCATTATTATTACTATTATTATTATTATTATTATTATTATTATTATTATTATTATTATTATTATTATTACCATTGTTATTATTTACACCATTATTGCTACTATTAGCTCCATTTAAACTATAAATTCCTTTATATGATAAAACAAAAGGATGATGTAAAAGATCAGGCCAACCAATTCTTTTATCAGGATTTTTACATAATAAACATTTAAACAATGATACCAATTCAGGATATTTATGATATTCATGTGGTATTTCAATATTTGACTCTAATGTCATTTGAACCAAATCACATAAACTATTTGCAAGAAATGGCGGTGATCCTACTAAAATTTGATATAAAATTACACCTAATGACAATAAATCTGCTTTATAATCATATGGTTGTTCTTGAATAATCTCTAAAAGAATATAAAAAAAAAAAAAAAAAAATAACATAAAAAATCTTTTTATTAATATTTTTTTTATTTAATAAAATAAAAAACTATATAAAAAAAAAAAAAAAAAAAAAAATATTAATAATGATAATGGTCATCTGATATTTTAATAATAATAATAATATAATATTATATTATACAAACCTGGTGCTAAATATAAAGGTGTCCCTTTTAATGATGTTAATAAAATTGAGTTTGATGAAATTGTTTTTGCAAAACCAAAATCACAAACTTTAATTTGACCTCCAGATGTAATTAAAATATTTTGAGGTTTTATATCTCTATGTATAACTTTTTTCTTGTGTAAATAATTTAATGCTCTAACTAATTGATAACAAATTGATTGTATTAAATCAATTGATAATGTTTTTTCCTCTGATATAATTTGTGATAAATCACCCTATAGATTTTATAAATAATATTATTAATACCATCATGCTATTGGTTATTTGTTTATTTGTTTGTTTTTTTTTTGGTTGATTGTTTGTTGTTTATTTGTACATACATCTGCAAATTCAGTAACTAATGTAAATTCATTTTTATTTTCAAAACAACTTATAAATTGAATAATATTTGGATGTGATAAATTCTTTAAAATATCTATTTCTTGTCTTAATGATAATATATCCTCATCATTTTTACCTTTTTTTGAAATAACTTTACATGCAACTAATTGACCTGTAAACTTTTTTCTATACTATTATTATTATTATTATTATTATTATTATTATTATTATTATTATTATTATTATTATTATTAATATTAATATTATTATGTGAATGTAAAAAATAAATATATTAATCATATCATACTTTGTAAACTTTGCCAAAACTACCTTCACCAATTTGGCCAATTAATTTATAATCATCATCCATTTTTATTTTTTTATTTTTTTTTATTTAGTTTTATGTATGTACAGCAGTAATATTATATAAAAAAAATATTATCTTTAAAAAAAAAAAAAAGTTTTTTCTCTTATTTTTTATTTTTTGTTTTTTATAAATAAATAAATAACAATTAATTCCTTAGTTATTATTAATATAATATTATTTATAATAATATGTAAAATTAAATTCTCTTTATGGTTGTTTTTTTTCTAATTTTTATTTTTCTTTTGTTTTTGTTAAAAAAAAAAAATTTTAAATTTTAATTTTTTAAATAATTATATGTAAATTATCAAATCAAATCAACAATTGATGATTATTATAATTTGGTCTTGTTGTGTTGCGGTTGTGTGTGAGTGAGTGTGTGTGAGTGTTGATAAGTGTGGTTGAAAATGTGGGAGTAAAGGGGGTTTTATTTTTTTTTAAAATTATTTTTAATATTGATGTAATTGAGTTTTTTTTATTTTTATTTTTTTTAATTTAAGATATAATCATTGCAGTTGTGTAGTATGTTTATTGGATTGTATATATTGTGTATATTGTGTGATATTTCATCTATCTTTTTATATGTATTTATTTATAAACAATATCAAGTTATATATATACATAAAAGTTAAGATCTTCTAAAAAAAAAAAAAATTAAAAAAAAAAAAAAAAATAAAAAAAAAATTTAAAAAATAAAAAAAAAAAAAAAAAAAAAAAAAAACAAGAATAGTAATAATAAAATGTCAGATGAAAAAAAACCAACACAAGCAACTCCAAGAGTTGAAGAGGAGGTAAAATCATATTATTATCCTGATAGAACCGCAGATATGGAAGAAGTTGGACGTGGATATTCAATTTGGAGAAATAATACATTTCGTACAATGATATTGGGTTTAACACCATTGGTTATTATCAATTTCATCTATTTATACAATAATAGTGCCATTTTAATTGATATTTTCGACAAATTTCAACATATGGTATTGGAGGAGATGTCAAATCAAGATCCAACAAACATCTATATCATTATTACATTGGCATTCTTATCATTGTTGGGTTTAGAATTGGTTATCAGCGTATTTATGTCAAAGAGAAGAAGAGCAGTTTATTTGGTTGATTTCAGTGTATTCCAACCACCAGAACAATACAAAATTTCACATGAATTCTTTGTAAATCATACAAAGAATGTAGGTTGGTTCGATCAAGATTCCATTGAATTCCAAACCAAATTATTATATCGTACAGGTTTAGGTAATGAAACTTATTTCCCAGCTGGTATCACTAAACCAGTACCAGACGTTTCAATGGAGAGTGCTCGTCAAGAAGCACAACTCGTTTTATCTGGTTGTTTGGATTCATTGTTTGCAAAGACTGGTTTGAAGCCACAAGATATCGATATTCTCATTGTCAATTGTTCACTCTTTAATCCAACTCCATCTCTTGCTGCCATGATGATGAATAGATACAAAATGCGTCCAGACGTACTCAGTTACAATCTTTCGGGTATGGGTTGTTCTGCTGGTGTCGTTTCTATCGATCTCGCCAAACAATTGTTACAAGTTCACAAAAATGCCACAGCAGTCGTACTTTCAACCGAAAATATCACTCAAAATTGGTACAGAGGTAATGAAAGAGCAATGTTACTCACCAATACCCTCTTCCGTATGGGTGGTGCTGCAATCATGTTATCCAACAAATCAAAATACTATTGGACCGGTAAATATCGTTTGGTTGCATCTGTTCGTGTAACCAAATCACACGACACTGCATACAACGCAGTCTATCAAACCGAAGATAACAAAGGTAACAAAGGTGTAAGATTGGCAACCGGTAGAGATTTAATGTCTGCAGTCGGTGATTGTTTAAAGACAAATCTCACCATTTTAGGACCAATGGTTTTACCATGGAGTGAACAAATTAAATTCTTTGTAAACTTTTGTTACAGAAAGGTAGTTGGTGGCAAAAAAGTGCCAGCATACGTTCCAAACTTTAAAAAAGCATTCCAACACTTTTGTATTCATGCTGGTGGACGTGCTGTAATTGATGGTCTTCAAGAAAACTTTAATCTCACTCCATACGATGTTGAACCATCAAGAGCAACTCTCTATCGTTATGGTAATACAAGTTCTTCTTCAATTTGGTACGAATTAAATTTCATTGAAAAACAACATTCAGTTAAAAGTGGTGAAAAAGTTTGGCAATTGTAAGTAAAATTATTCAATTATATATAATTCAATGATTGTTACTAACATTATTATTATTATTATAATTTTTTTTTTTTACTAAAAATTAGGGCTTTCGGTTCAGGCTTTAAATGTAATTCTGCAGTTTGGCAAGCATTACGTGATATTGGTACAGCAAAATAAATAAATCCAATATCTTTTTCGAATAATAAATTATAATAAAAATAAATAAAAATAAAAATATCAAATTCTTCTTTTATTTTAAAACAAACAAAAAATAAATTGGTTTTTATATGTTTTTTATTATTTTTATTCAATTAAAAGTTATTGTTTTATATTTGAAAAAAAAAGATAATGCTTTTCGAACGTCAAAAACACTTACTTTCATAAGTTTTTGTCAATTATTTGTATAAATAAAAATAAAAACCATACATTTTTCAAAATATGTATTATTTTTTGTTAATATAAAATTTTATTTGTTTTTATATCTTTTTAAATTTATAGAGTTTCTTTTAGAAATGATTTTTCTATGAGGGGTTGATTTTGTTAATAGTTTTGTTTATATTTTTTGTTTTTGTTTTTCAAATACTCGATTTCTTATTTAAAAAAAAAAAAAAAAAAAAAAAAAATTAAAAAAAAAAAAATTTATTTTTTTTTTTTTTAAATTAAAAAAAAATAAATATTTTTTTGTTTTTATTTTTAAAAGACAAAAAAAAAAAATTTTAAAAATTTTTTTT
>JACAFZ010032208.1:0-10138 GCA_015252675.1 Dictyostelium gargantuum | reverse complement strand
TAAAATAATACAATAATTAAATTTAAATAAAAGGCTCCCAATGACTTCACCATTGGAACACCGGCGGTAAATTTACCGTAATTAGGTTCAAAAAAAAAAAAGAATCAATCAAATAAATATAAAATATTGTAGAGGATCTTGAATTTTCCAAATAATGTTTTGATGGTTGTACCTATCATGTTTTGTGTAGATTTGGTAATGAGAAATCTGTTGAAATTGTAATAATATATTTGAAACCTACTTAAATCAATAAAAAAAAATATAATAAAATAAACAAATATCCTTTTTATAATAAATTTTTAAATCAAATATCATTTAATTAAAGAATATTTATAATTAAAAATTAAATTTTGATGAAATTTTTCAAGCTAATTTTTAATTTCCTGTAATAATGTGGGTTTCAAAAGTGTGTAAAGATTTTAAAATATACCGATACCTATATAAATAGGTTTATAAGTATTATTAATGCGATGTTAGATTAAGTATAAATATATATAATTAAATAAAGTTAGTTTAAGTTTTAGAATAATAAATAATTAATACATTAGTGTTTACTGAGTATATTATTGTCTATTATTGTGTGTTAATATTATTACACGGTTTAGTATATTATTTGGTTAATTTATATAAGGTGCATTATTACATTTCCTGTAATAATTAGGTCTATCTTATTCCAATATATATCTAAACATACATAAACTAACACTAAACTCTCTCTCAATCTATACACAAATAAAACTATTACACAAATACTAAATATTATCTTTATACTTAAAACACTATTAAAACAAGACTTATCTTTATTTTATTTTTATAAAACTTTTTATACTGTAAAAAATATATTTTTCGAATATATTTTTTACCTACAAAGATTTTTGGCCCAACCTATTTTTATCCCAAAATATCTTGGCATATAAATCTGAATCTAGATAATCTATATACCTTAGATTATTACAATTATCATAAAGCTTTTCCTTGTTGGTCTAGTGGTGAGGATTTTCGCCTGTCACGCGAAAGGCCCGGGTTCAATTCCCGGACAGGGAGCTTTTTTCAAAAAAAATAAATCTTCCCGGTGATTGATAAAGATTTTTTTTATGAAAAAAAATCCGATTTGCCAGACTCGAACTAGCAACCGATTGATCACTCTTTTATTACTACAGTCAATCGCGCTACCAATTGCGCCAAAATCGGTAATTGATGATGAAAATGTAATAATTGGGTCTATCTTATTTCAATATATCTAAACATACATAAACTAACACTAAACTCTATCTCAATCTTTACACAAATAAAACTATTACACAAATACTAAATATTATCTTTATACTTAAAACACTATTAAAACATGACTGATCTTTATTTTATTTTTATAAAACTTTTTATACTGTAAAAAATATATTTTTCGAATATATTTTTTACCTACAAAGATTTTTGGCCCAACCCATTTTTATCCCAAAATATCTTGGCATATAAATCTGAATCTAGATAATCTATATACCTTAGATTATTACACTAATCATCAAAATATTAATGTAAAAATTTATAAATTTTTTTTGAAGATATATTTTGAATTATGAAAAAAAATAGAATAAAATGCATTAATCCTATCCAATTAAATAAATTTTAATTTTGAATTATGAAAACAAATAATATTAATAATAATTTTTTATTATTATTAATATAAAAAAAAAATTTAAAAATGTCTCATTTTTTTAAGATTTTTAAAAAAAATTAAAAAAAAAAATTAAAAAAAAATTAAAAAATTTTTAATTTCTTTTTTTTCAAACCTATTCACATACAAATAATGAATATTAATAACAGTAGCAATAATTTTGGAGAACCACCACCACCATATTCATTTAATACAAGTAGCCCATCATCCTCATATTCCGATAAACCACTGTACGTTATTTTATAATACCAAAAGTAACAATAGTTTTATATATATTAATATAATATTATTATATTTAGAGGACCACCAACAAGTAATAATAATAATAATAATAATAATAATAATAATAATAAT
The DNA here is from genome assembly GCA_015252675.1 of Dictyostelium gargantuum. Lineage (NCBI taxonomy): Eukaryota > Evosea > Eumycetozoa > Dictyosteliales > Dictyosteliaceae > Dictyostelium > Dictyostelium gargantuum. The sequence continues at coordinate 8,112 of JACAFZ010032208.1, read as the reverse complement.
AATAATAATAATAATAATAATAATAATAATAATAATAATAATAGTAATATTAACAATAGCAGTAATAAACAATTTGAAAATAATATGATGAATTTAAAAAATCAAACCATTGGTATGGGATCTCAAAATAATGTTAAAGAAGTTAAATTATTTAATAATAATATTGAAAGAGAAATGTATGAAAATTTAGCAGAATTGTACTCTATTATTAAAGTTACTGAACATTTAGAAAAAGCATATATTCGCGATGATGTTACACCTAAAGATTATACAACTGCATGTTCTAAATTGATTGCACAATTTAAATCCTCACAAACTTTATTAAAAGATCAAGTTTCAAATGTTGGCCAATTTATGAAAGATTATGATTTAAATTGCAAAGCTGCATACGATAGATTAGTTATTAAAGGCTATCCTTCAACACTTGAACATAATACAAATGAATCATCAACTGATTCTACAATGGCAAAGTATGTACTTATAGTATCATCGTCATCATTATTAAAATATATATACATACATACATACATACATACACATTTAAAATCAAACTCACCGTTACTTTTACCATTACCACCAACTAACTAACCAACTAACTAACACAACTATAATAGAAATGTTGCTGAAGCAGTACAACTATTTATTACGACCATGGATTCGATTAGATTAAAACTTGTTTCGGTTGATGGTATTTATCCATTATTGAGTGATTTAATGGAAAGTTTAAATAAAAATCAATGGTTAGGACCAACATTTGAAGGTAAAGAGAAAATTAAAAATTGGATTTCAATTTTAAATCAAATGAAAGCAACTGATGAACTTGATGACGAACAATCCAGACAATTACTATTTGATTTAGATAATTCTTATAATATATTTTATAAAGCAATTAAAAGTTAAACCTTTTTAGGAAAAAAATAATATTTTAAATTTGTAAAATCATCCTTCTCTTTTTCTACGATAAAAAATAAATATCAAATAATAACAATAATAATAATAATAATAATAATAATAATAATAATAAAAACTAATTTGTACATAAATTTAAAAAAAAAAAATTAAACCATGGTTATTGGTATATTTCTATTTTATTTTAAAAAAGGAAATATGTTATTTTTTAATTCAATTGTTTGGGTTTGTTCGTTGGTTAAGGTTTTGGTTGGTTTTGGTTTGTTGTTGTATATGTACAAAAAAGTATTATTATTATTATATAAAAAGTTTAAACTTCTGAAAATTTATAAAATTATTATCTTCTGGTATCAGAGTCCATTGACATGGCATATAAACCAGGTACTTTTCTTTCAGATTGCAATTTTCTTGCGATCCAACTTTCTTTAGGGTTCATAATTGCTATAATGCTAAAATATAAAGATATAATATAAAATTAATATCGTTGTTTTGTATGTACATGTATTTTTAATTAGTTTTCTCCAAACAACACAACAACAACAACAACAACAACAACAACAACAACAACAACAACAACAACAACAACAACATATGCTAATTTATTAATATTACCCTTCAAAATTTTGTGTTGTTGAATTTGAGGTTGTAGTTCCACAATTTTCACACCCATTTGAATCGAATTGTTGTTGTGTTTTTACAAGACCACACTCTGTACATGCTCTTGCCTGTTTAAATGTTGATGGTACAATAGATTCATCTCTATCTCTTTGTTTATTTCTATTGCTCATCTCTGTGTATATATTATTTTAAAATAAAAACTGAAAAAAAAAGTTAAAAAAAAAGTTTTTTTTAATTTTTTTTTTATTTTTATTTTTTTATTTTTTTATTTTTTTTATTTTTTATTTATTTAATTCATAAATTGGGAACATATTAAATATTCGATATTAAAAACAATAACAACAACGACAACACATTTAAAAGTATTTTCAATACAATTTTTCAGTTTTGGAAAAAAAAAACTAAAAAAAAAAAACTAAAAAAAAAAAAATAAATATGGAATACCAAGAAATAATAAAAAAAAATATACTAAATAAATTAGATCTTTAGAATTACTTCTATTAACCAATTGAGATAAAAAAAAAAATAATAATACTATAATAATAATGATAATATAATAATAATAAGAAAAAAAACCATTACTATAAATTCACCAAAAGTGGTGTGGTATAATAATATTTATATGTGTTGCATATAGATACACAATATTATTATTGTTTTTTTTTTTATTTTTTAATAATTTTTATTTTTTTTGAATTTTTTTTTCGAATTAGCCGTTAACTAGGGGCAGGTTCTTCTTCATACAAATTCTCAACACACAAAAATTTGAAAAAAAAAAAAAAAAAATTTAAAAAAAAAAAAAAAAATTAAAAAAAAAAAAAAAAAAAAAAAAAGGATTCAAAAATTTCAACATTTACAATGAATCCAGAAAATGATGAAATTTTAATTGGATGTGCAAATTTACAAATCAAACAATATAAAATTCAAGATTTATCATTGGTTAAAATTTGGAAAGGTCATGAAGCACCAATAAATGAAATTGATTATCATTCATCTGGTAATATTGTAGCATCTGCATCATCTGATAAAACTGTTAAAGTATGGGATTTGGAAAAAGGTTATTGTACCCATAATTTTCAACATGATGATATTGTTACAATGTTAAAATTTCATCCTGTAGATTTAAAATTAGTTACAGTTTGTCAAGATTTAAATATTAGAGTTTGGGATTTAATTACAAAAGAATGGTAAATTTTTTAAAAACTGTACACATATACATACATAGATACATACATACATACATTCGTTGGGGTGTATCATTTGAATTATGCTAGGCAGCAGTATATTTACTAACAATATTGTTTAATGACATTTTATTTTTAGTATTGTTTTAACAAATCATTTATCACAAATTTCAGGTATTACATTTTCAAATAGTGGTAAAGAATTAATTTCAGCAGGTAGAGATAAAGTTTTAAATGTTTGGGATATGATTTCAAAGAATCCAAAGAAAACTATACCAATTTATCAAGAGTTGGGTGGATTAATTACATTACCAAAAGAATCTTACAATACATTACCAGAAAGTTGCAAATTAAAAATTGAAAAAATTAGAACTAAAGTATCAACAATGCCAGCACATGCTGAAAAAATTAAAAATGGTGATGATATTACAATTGTTATTGGTGGTGAAGAGGTTTTAAGGGCTTGGTGTACAGAAACTGGTGAATGTATTTGGAATGATCAAAATATAGAATTTAAAAAGAAAACTGATAATGAAAAAGAAAATCGTGATGTTTTATATATAATTTCTTCAATTATGTATGTTTATTATATTTAATTTTAAATAATAATAATAATAATTAATAATAATAATTAATAATAATTAATAATAATACTAATACTATATCCTTTTAACAATTAATAATAATAATAATAAATAAATAATAAATAGTAATAATAAAGATAAAATTATTAGTATTACATCTGAACATAATTTATTAATTTATGATTGTAAAACATTGGAAAGACAAGGTGAGATTATTGGTTATAATGATGAAATCATTGATATTAAATATATTGAATCAAGAAATAGTATTGCAGTTGCAACCAATTCAAATGAAATTAAAATTTATGATCTTGCAACAAAGAGAGCACAAGTATTAAGAGGTCATGAGGATTTAGTAATGTCAGTTGATATTAGTTCAGATGGTAGATATATGATTTCAGGTTCAAAAGATAAGAGTGCAATGATTTGGGATATTGAAAGTAAACAATCATTGATTCAATTGACAGGTCACACTGGTGTTATTTCAAGTGTAGCTTTACCAAAGAAAGCAGTTTCAACCGCATTATTTGCAATTACCGCATCAGATGATCGTACCATTAAATTATGGAAAAATTTAAATGTAACCAATGAACAACCATCAAAGAATAAAAAACTAACAGCATCAATCACAAAAATTGCACATGATAAAGATATAAATTCAATTGCAATCGCACCTAACGATAAAATATTTGCAACCGCATCCCAAGATTCATATGTAAAACTATGGAATGTACATACTTTTGATCAGATCACAGCAATTAAAGCACATCGTAGAGGTGTTTGGCATGTTGAATTCTCACCAATTGATCAATGTTTACTCACTTGTTCAGCTGATGGTACTATTAAAATTTGGTCACTTTCTGATTACACTTGTCTCAAAACATTGGAAGGTCATAAAGGTTCAGTTTTGAAAGCTTCATTCATTAGTTTTGGTATGCAAATTGTTAGTGTCGCCTCTGAAGGTTTGGTAAAACTTTGGAACATTAAAACTAGTGAATGTGTAAATACCTTTGAAGGTCATGATTCAAAAATTTGGGCATTGGCCGTTGCCAAAGATCAAGAACGTTTTATTTCAGGTGGTTCTGATTCAAAATTAATTGCATGGAAAGATCATACCGAAATCGAATTGGAAATTCAAAAGAAAAAAGATGAGAATGAAGTTTTATTCAAACAACATCTCGACACAGCAATTAGAAAAAAAGATTATTATAGCGCATTAAAATTGGCTTTGGTTTTAGATCAACCAAGACAAACATTAAATATTTTTAATTCAATGTATTTTGATAACAATAGTAATAGTAATGAAGAAACCTCATCTAATGAACCAATGATGGGTGAAACAATTGTTAAAACTTGTATTTCACGTTTATCACCAAGTGAAATCATTAAATGTATGCGTTATATTCGTGATTGGAATACAAATTCCAAATTTGTATCAATCTCTCAAATCGTTTTAAATGCTATTATCACAAATTATAAACCAGAAGATTTCTCCAAACTTTCATTAAATGAAATGCCAAAATTATTAGAATCAATCATTCCATATACTGATAGACATTTCCAAAGAATCGATAAAATGTTACAAAAAACTTATCTCATCGATTTCACTATCCAATCCATTAATCCTGCCTCAAGTACACTCTTGGTAGATGAAGATTCAAATCAAACCTCTAAAAACTATACAAATTCTTTAAATCCATTATTAAAGGAACCAACTCAACCAAAAAGAAATATTCAACAACAAAAAACAAGTCAAAAGAAAAAAGATAAAAAGAAAACTTTTTTCAAATCAAAATAAAATAAAATATATTAAAAAAAATCAAAATCAAAATCAAAATAAAATATATTAAAAAAAAGAAAAAATTAAAAACAAACATTTATTATTAGAACACTATGTATATTTTGTTTATTACACCCAATGATGATTAATCATTATTCCCGTTGATTTGTAATTTTTTTTAAAGCTATAACCTTAGCTCTTAGTGAAATACTTTTTTTAAAAATTAAAAAAATAGCAACAATTAATATGGATGCTCCTGCCACTGAAACTACTATTGAAACTGGTAACACCCATTTACGTGATGATGACTCACAGCTTGTTTTAAAATCACTTTGAACTAAAATACTAAAATCAGGATCAATAATACAACTTGAAACGCAATGAGGTAAATTTAATGATACAATGATTGAATTGGTATCATTTGATATAGTCGATGAGAAATATGTTGGTTTTCCATCAGATAATAACTTGTTTATAAATCTTCCATATAATAAATTTTTGTTTTTTGATATTTTGATATAATTAAATAATGTTGAATCATTGGTTGTATCGATTTCAATATCTTTACTATTGCATTGTAATTGTTGTTGTGATTGTTGATCCACCGATGATATGAATTGTAATTGTAATGTATTTAAATTATTTTTATAAATATAATTAAAAATTGATACTGTAAATTTGATGGAGCCATTATCTAATGTAAATGTTGATCCAGCAAATGAAAACTCTTTACCTGTTTCATCTTTAATTTCTTCAATTTTTGAAACAATAGTACATGGTTCTATTATGTTGGTACTACTGTTATCTGGTGTTTGAATGACTTGAGAAAAAGTATATTGATTTGAAATTGAATTATTTACTATCCAACTATCTTTTAATATATATTCTTGAACCATATTACCTTGATAATCCAATTCCAATAAAGATTTAATAAATATTTGAAATAAAGTTTGGTCACTTGAAATAACAACTTCTCCTTCTTCAACTGTTGTATTACTATTACCACCAATACCACCACTTGGTATACTACAATCATACGAAATATAGCCTTCTTTACAAGTACATTGACCAGTTTGTGAGTTGCATGTACCATGGTTTGGATTTGTGCAATCACTTGGACAACTTTTTGTGTTTGATTCATAAAGATAAAAAGTTGGAGAAATATATTCAATATCATTTTGAGAAAAAATTACTTGTTTTTTACCTTTACCAGATGGCGCTTTACAAGTAATTGACGAATTTGTGGTTAACGTAAAAGGATAACAGGGTTCACCACCTATTGTTAATGACAAATTTAAATGAACATCGCCAAACCAACCATAAAAAGTGGCATCACCTCCATCCTCACTTGATTCCGAGATTGATGATATATATTGATTTGGTGGACATATACCTTTTTTTGGATTACATACATAATATGAACCACAGACTGGGCACTCATATGGATAGCAAATACCACTTGATAAATCACAAACACCTGTACAATTTGAACCACACCCTATATTATTGATATAACCATCAGTGGTTCTTATTAATACGGTTTTAACCATACCATCAGTGGTTATTTTTAATGTCTTCAAACCTATGGTTGAGATTGTATTAATGGTTAAACAATCTATTTTAAAAAAATCTCCGTCTTGATTGTTTACACAATTGAAACCATCAATCGATACACTTTGATAAACATGACCAATGTAACTTGAAAAGAAACTGCCTCTAATACTTAATGTATTGGCCAAGCTCTTGACCACTGAATCAATAATTGGGGATTGAACAACAGAGGGAAAGGTAAATGTGCTACCAGGTGATGGATATTTAAAATAAATTGAAAAGTATCTAACACTTGTAAAATTTTTTCTAAAATCCACATAAAAATATTTTCCAGGAGTAGTATATGAGGCCCATGAAGATGGTTGATATGTTCCATTGAGATACCAATTTTCAGGATTAAACCCAATATCAGTCCCAGTAATATTGATTTGACCTGATCCATCTATGAACTTTACAATTGGTTTAAATGTTGTACATTTATAATCTGGTTGAACATTTGTGAAATAGTTTCCTTTAAATCGATCAAGGAATTTTGGAACTCCAAAATAACAACTAAAGCATGAACTTTATTTTTTTTTGAAGGTATGATGGTTAGTATTAATAATAAACAATGAAAGTGTACTAACTACAAGTATACATACGGAACTAAGCCTGTCATTTTATTATTTGATAAATCAATCTCTGATGAACAAAATGATTTATCCACTTCGCCAGTTATTAAATTATTTGAAAAATCATAAAAGAGACTTGTCCCACTAGTTGGTTCAAGGGTTGTAAGTTTACCATGGGTAAAATAAATTCCAAGTGATCTTGACATTGATAAAATATTTGAAAGCGATGTAATGTTTCCTCCAGTAACATTTAATCTTGTTAAAGTTGAAATAGTAAATGGAAACTTTCCATCAATATTGAAGTCGTCCCCAATTAATTCTATATTAAAATTTTTATAGGGATCGTAATTTGGAACTACAAACATCGTACTGGGTTTATTAAAATCACCAGTAATATTATAGCATTTTATATTTGTATTTATTAAAAAATAAAATCCAATTTTAACCGAATGCCTCACAACAATATTAGTTGCAAAAACTGTCGAATAGAATCTAACAGATGTAATATCAAAGTTGTCATTAAAAGTAATATCCAATGTTTCAAATGAAAAATTAGTAAAATTTGCATAATTTAATGAATTTACTTTTAATCTTTGAATTGAAGCTATAAAATTTTTTGAATAAGAACTTTCCAAATTTATAAAACCACCATCAATTATTATTTGGGTAACATTTATAATATTTGCTAAATCTAATATTGTACCATCAATTTGATTACCAATCAATGTACTTTTTAAAAAAAAAAAAGAAAATGTCAAAAAAAAAATTCGGTTTGAAAAAAAAAAAAAAAAAAAAAAAAAAAAAAATAAAAAATTTTGGTATTGTTTTTGATATAAGCCAAAATCCAAAAGAATTTTTTAAAAAAATTTTTTTAA
>JACAFZ010032186.1:0-10153 GCA_015252675.1 Dictyostelium gargantuum | reverse complement strand
AATTTTTTTATTTAATAAAATTTTTTTTTGTTTTTTTTATTTTTTTTATTTTTTTTTTTTTTTTTTTTTTTTTTTTTTTAAAAGTTATTTATTAATCAAATTTTTTTATTTAATTTTCTATAGAATATAATCCAATTCATCAAGTTTTTACATCATTTTCAAAGGAGATTGGCGTTGAATTTCCACTCGATGATCAAGATTATTTATCATTAATTCAAGCTGGCCTTTCAATGGTACCTGTATTTGGTGATTTAATTAGTAGTTGGTATGTATAGTATATGGATAAAAATATATTTTAATATTTAATATTAATATTTTTTATTTAAATTGATAATAATAAAAGTTTTGGTATTATTTGGGGTAAATTCTTCCCAGCTGAAGATAAATATGTAACAAAAGAAGCATTTGAAAAAAGAATTAGTAAATTGTATCAAGATATGGAAAAGAGAATTGGTGCAGCGATTGATGCTAGTGCTTCTAATTGGTGTAATGCTAAATTTAGAACTTTATTAAAAGGTGGTGAATTGTTTAAAGAAGCAATTAATATTTATATTGCAACTAAAAAGACTGGTAAATACAAGTTGGAAGAAAAAGTTAAAGTTCAAACTTTTATCGTTGCTCATCATGCTGTATTTACAAAATCATTGAGTGATGCTTTAATATTTTTTTCTGATAGAAAATATGTAAAGTTTACAATTAAACTTTATCTTGAAACTGCTGCCATTTATTTGGCTTTTTTAAAAGGTAATATAATTATATAAAGTGTTATTTTTTGGTACTTTTTTTACCATACACAATATTAATATTTTAAACCATGTTGATAGATACTCTTGTATTTGGAAAAGATTGGGGACTTCCTACCATTTATCTTGAAGGTAGCTTTGGTGTTAAATCTATTCAACAAAAAGTTCATGAAGCAACTGGTGATATATTTAAAACCTATAAGTTATTTACAGAAGAAATGTACAAAGATGATAAACTTGTATCAAAAATGCCAGATTGGAGTATTTTAATTGCAAGTTATTTGCATGGTGATATGACATTGTATCCACACAGTGTTCATTGGTTAAAAAGAAACAAGTATGATGGTGGTTTAACATCATTCATTCTTCCAAATGATATTGTTCAGCCACATATCTTTTCAATTGATGCAACTCAAGTTGGCATAATGTGTGAGGGATTAACCAAAGTGTATGCAAATAAAATATATGGTCAAACTTGTGATTACATTACAAATACCTATGATTATCAAATGTTAAAAGGTATGGAGCGTAAAAAAACTTTGGTTTATTTTACACTCTATGAACAAGTTGAAAGAACATTGGCATTTAGATTCTATTTGTCAACATCTGGTAACTATAATGATTTTGAATTAATTGTAAGAGAACTTGATCCATCTAAAGTTGATCAAGTAAATAAACCAGGTTATCATCCAGATGATGCATTCAAGATTAAATTAATCGAACATAATCAAAAGAAAATGAAAAATTCAAAGCCATTTATTTCTCCGTATGGTACTTCTGTTCAAATGGATATGTATCAATCTGATCCAATCAAATTTGAAAAATCAAAGATCTATTATGTTGAAATGATATCATCAACAAGTAATAACCTTGGTTCCTATTACCATAGAGTTGATATTATCTCTGGTGCTGCTACTACTGATAAATTGGCATATGAGGAAGGTGATCGCCCATCCATTAATATCGGTGATGAAGAGGAAAGCACATTAATTGATTTCGTTAAATTAGGTGCTGAGTATGATGCTGCTGAAGCTTTATTTTTAGCAAATAATGTTGGTAGCTCTATTGTTGGAGGTGTTAAAGGTCTCTTTGGTCAATAATATCTTTTATTTTCAAATTCATTAAATTATAATAAATAATTATTTTATAATTTTTAAATACATACATATACATAAATATAAATTGGTAGTATGGGCTACCAAATTTTTTTTTTTTTTTTTTTTTTATTAATAAATAAATAATTTTTATAAAAAATTTTTTTTTTTTTTAAAAATTATAAAAATGGCATCAAGTATAATTCCATTCACATGTTTTATATGTAATAGTGTTTTAGAATTCACAATTGTTACAGCACATGTAATAAATGAACATATCCATGAATGTATTAATATAAAATTAGAAACAGAGCTAATATCTTAATTAAAATACAAGTTAGATACAGCAGAAAAAGAGATAGATAACAATGCTACTTCTATTAAGAATATATCAAAAACAAATAAAGAACTGAAGCTTCAACAAGTTTTAAAATAAAATTAGTTTTTATTCATTTAGTATTCCAAGTGGAACACCAAGTAAAAGAATTAAAATTGAAAAAGATGAAAAAATTTTTTTAAAAAAAGAGCAATTGGAAAAATAAAACAAGCTCTATAGCATCGTGATATAATATTAAATCTGATCAGATGGGAAAATAGAATATACATCACAATGAATGAAGAGAAATGTTTTTGAAATTGAAGAATCAATAAAGATACAGGGAAACAGTATGTTAGTTCCAGTGATAAAGTTGGTATCAAATGTACTGATGGAACAAGAAGAGTTAAATCAGTAGTAGTTACACTCATCTTTGCAGTGTTGATTCAAGTTTTACAATATTTTTGTTTTTTTTTTGTAAAATTATTCTTTATTTTGCCAAATTTGCCATATGATTCAATTTAAACAAAAATAAAAAAAAAACATAAAAAAAAAAGAATAAAATAAAAGTTTTATATTGAAATAGTTATACATAAACAAGATTCAACATTTCCATTTTCAGTTTTTATATTGAATGTTTAACCTAAATTAAGTAATTATTTTTATGAGTAAATTTTTCAAAAAAAAAATTAAAAAATTTATCACATCTATAATATTTCCAGAACAATATTTTAATAGCAAAGATATAAATTGATCAATCTTTTAATCACATATTATTTATAGGAGAGCACCATTAAATTTATAATTAAATTAATTAATAAAAAAAAAGTTAAAAAAAAAATTAATAAAGAAAATGAATCTATAAAAGATTTAAATTATTTAATCATAATCTTAACTGATTTTCAAAACACACAAAAATATTAAACACACACATTCTCACTCACATAGATACATTGTTCTATTAATTAAATTAATTAACTAATCAATCAATAAATCAATCAAACAAATCATACAATTTAATTAATTTTAAAATTTATTTGGATTATATAAAATTTTTATTTGAATTTTTGATTTAAATTTCTTTTTTAAAAAAAAGAATACCTTGCACCAAACATAAAATAAAAAATACAAAAACAAAAACAAAAAAAATAAAATAAAATATCCTTTCGGATAAAATATATACACACAAAAACATACACTCAAAATAACTACAAAAAAAAAAAAAATATTTTTTTTATTATCACAATAATATTAATTTAATAATAAAATATTTATTTTAAAATAATATGGATATAAATATTTTTGGTGGTGTCTATTTTATAAAAAAAAGAATATTTTTTTTTTCAATTATCAGAGATTTGTGGTTTTTGTAGATTACACAACAACCCACTATCACCACACAATAATAATAAAATAAAAAAATTAATTTTAAAATTACACAAAACCTTTCAAATGCACACACTCACACATTAACCCACACTAGCAACACACAATACGCAATTTTAAATTTTTAAATTTTAAAAAAAAAAAAAAAAAAAAAGTATAAAAAAAAAAATTTATTTAAATTATTGTTACTATTACCAACATTAATTTTATTCACACAAATTTAATTTTTATTAATATTATTATTTTTATTATTTATTTCATTATTAGTTTCATAATTACACATATTATAAAAATAGCAATATTTTTTAAAATTTTAAGTGTTGTATGTGTGTGTGTCTATTTTTAACCAAATTTCATTTATTTAATAATTTTTTTTTTTTATTATTTTATTTAAAAAATTAAGCTTTAATAATTTTTTTTTTTCAAAATTATTATTATTACTATTTATTTCTTTTAAAAAATAAACAAATAAATTAAAAACAACAACAACCAAACAAGCAAAGAAGATTATCCATTTTTAGTTTCCAAAAAAAAAAAAAAAAAGAAAAAAATTTTCATCGACACATTTTCTTTTAAAATTTTAAAATAATAATACCTAACTAAAAATGATTGTACCTAAAATTTCTGGATTAAATGGTATGTATTAATTTTATTAATATTAAATAGTAAAAATAATTTTTAAAAATTTTTTTTAAAATTTTTTTTTTTTTTTTTTTTTTTTTTTTTTTTTTTTTTTTTTTTTTTTTTTTTTTTTTTTTTAATATAATAGAATTGGGCCATACATCATTAACATCTCCATCTTTGCCATCATTATCATCAATATCATCAAATGGACCAACTAGCCCAAAAAATAATAATAATATCAGTAGTAATAACAATACACAAGGACCAATGACACCAAGAACATTATTTACTAAAAGAGAAATTTCAAATAAAACAACTTCATTTATTATAGAAGATAAACAATATTTATATATTTTATGTAGAGGCTGTAAAATGTGTAACAGTAGATATCAACATTATATGACAATTAAAAAACATTTAAAAAAGAAAAAGAAATTTGGATTTATTAAATTATAAATTAAAATTAGTTTAATCTTATACAAAAAAGAAAATAAAATTGTAAATAAAATTATAGAATAAATTATCGATAAATAATTTATTTTTTATATAAACCTTGAGAACTAATATTTTGTTATAATTTTTAAATTTATTTAGCAATTTTTTTTACATCCTGAATGTTTGTTCCAAAAATTAATATTATTAATTGCATAGTTAAATGCATCTTTGGAACTCATTTCATTCATTTTTTCTGTATGTTGATTTAATTGAGGGAGATTTAAATGACCATCTACAAATGCATGTTTTACCTTTGATTAGTTCTATAATCATAATTTGCACATTGTTAATTCTTGAACTTGAATATGTGCAATGACATCATTGTAATTATAAGAATTAAGATCATTAACTACAAATCCAGGTTGTTTGCAATAGTTTGATCGATGAATTTTCTATCTTTTTCTGGCATTGCTCCACCAGAAATTTCAAAACTGAGATCATCTATTTTTTGAATTTTAAAATTATTTATTTTAGTATTAAAATTAATAATTTTAACAATAAAAAATTAATAACTAAAAGACATTATAAACTTTAAAAGGGATTTTTTTTTTTAAGGTTGTTAATTTTTGATTAAAATATATTAAAATAAAAAAATTATAATTTTTTAAAAAAAAAAACAAAATTTAAAATATTCTTCAAAAAAAAAAGATCTCAGTCACCCCCTTAAAATAGGGTGGAAATTTCAAAAAATATCAGCATTTTAATTATTATTATTTTTTGATTTTTATAAAAATTAAATAATAATTAAAAGATTAAAAATTAATCTAGATGATTGGTTTTTAAACAAATGAAGGTCAGATTTAGGGGATGAACATATTAGCAATCTCTAACTGGTTAAGTTTCAGTGGATACTGAAATATTGAAAGATAAAAAAAAAATTTATTTATTTTAATTTTTTGAAAATCATTATTGAAACTACTAATCCTATTATTAAAACTATTAATTGTTATGACAATATTGTTGAATACATACACCATGATAAAGTTCATTATCATCCAATGATGAATATGGATCTCTTTCTTGATTACCAATTTCAATTAAACTTTCACAAAGGGAACATTGAATACATCCATTACATCCAATAGTGAAACAACCTTGACAAATAGTTTTATTATGATGCATACAATAATCTAATGTATTTCTTAAATCATTTGTATCTATTTCCATATCACAAATTTTATAACTTGAATTTGATAATTCTTCTTCAATTAAACTTAATAATGAAATTGAAGAACATGTTGTTGGCGAAGTTGAAGAAAATGAAGAAGAAGATGAGGAAGGAGAGGAGGAAGATTGATTGGTAGATGAATAAGTTTCTGATATTATATCCAATAAATCTAAATCTTTGTCAAATTCATCAAATGAAATTTCAATTTTAATCTTTGGAATTGAAATTAATGAAATACCACCAATTAATGATAGAGTTGAACCACTAAAATTATTGAGTGTTGTTTTATTTGAATTGGTTAAACAGTTAACCGTTGAAATTGTACGAAATTCTTTTTGTTGATGTTTTAATAGCATTGATAGTTAATGATTATCAATTGGTAATTGATTGTTTTTTGATAAACTTTTGGCAATACATAACTATTAATTTTAATTGATCAAGATCTCAATGGTACCAATACCATTATCAATTTCAATCCAAATACGTGCACGAGTAATATCTTCTCTACCTTGGACTAATAAATCGAAAATTGATTTAAACCCTAAATTTAATAATTCATCTGGTACTAATGGTAAATTTGAAACCTGGCTATTCCAACCATTTGGAAATCCACATGAAACACCCAATGATAATTGTTTTAATATCCAATCTGCTCCAAATAAAGTATCACCAAATTTTGTGTTTGTTAAAACATAGTTGTTCTCTTGATTAATTGATGTTACCACCATTACAATTAAGAATAAATTCATCTGGATAATATACACATTTATGTTTGGAGAAATTATCAGTTGGATCAATTGGATCAAGTGAAAATGATGCCTTTTGATTATTATTTACCAAATATAATGAAACTATAAAATCTTTATTATCTACCAAATCCAATTTACCAATTATGTTTTCATTTTCAATTATTGGAATATTATTAATTTCAAAATTAATTCCACCAACTGGAGTTCCATTATTACCACCGTTTCTATTACCCCCACTATTACCACCATTATTACTACCACCACTACCTCTTCCACCATTACCACCTCTTCCATTACCTCCACCTTTACTACCGTCACCTCTATTTTTTTCTAATCTATTATTTCCAATATGTCCGAAAAGTAGTTTACCCCTTGTTTTTTTTGTTGTATCACCGTTATGAATTTTAGAATGTTCACTACTTAATTTGGGATAATGGCTTTGGCAATATATGATGTGCATGTATTTTATCATATCCCCTTGATACTCTTTGTTTATTAATAATAGCTAACAATTTAACACCTGATATTACATTTTTGCAACCATTAAGTTTTCTACCATTTAAAACCCACTGTGTTAATATTTTCCTTTCTGCTTTATTCCATGGTGGTTGTTTCCATCTTAAATATATTGATTATTTATATTAATATTAATACAAACATGTTTGTATAGGTTAGTGTGTGTATGTGTGAGTATGAATGTTAAAAAATTTTATAATTACCCATTGCCACCCAATGCGATTCTTTGCCTCTAAATAAAACGCATTCATTTTTAACAGGTTCCCAACTCGTTACATATCTGTTAAACATATTTCTTACTCCAGTTATATTATAATTTTTATATGAGTTTAACTCTCATTTTTAATTGTTGTTCTTTAAAATAAATAAAACAATTTTTTTTTTTTTTTTTTAAAACATAAATTTTTTTTTTTCTTAATATTTTAAGTTTTTGTATCAATAAATTAAAACTTTTTTT
This sequence comes from Dictyostelium gargantuum, assembly GCA_015252675.1. Taxonomy (NCBI): domain Eukaryota; phylum Evosea; class Eumycetozoa; order Dictyosteliales; family Dictyosteliaceae; genus Dictyostelium; species Dictyostelium gargantuum. Next base: position 2,605 of record JACAFZ010032186.1, on the reverse strand, counting down.
TTTATAAAAAATAGTTTTTTTTTTTAGTATAAATCAAATAATAAAATCTGAAATGTTAATACTCTTCTCTTTCTTTTTTTGGTAGGTTGGATCAATACCTCTTTTTTCAAATTTTAAAAAAATTGTTCTATTTTTGGAAAATCCATTTAAAAAGATTCACTCCATATATAGGATGTTAAATCTGTATTTAACCACTATTATGAAACTCAAGTTTTGGACTAAATTGTTTTTTATACTATATTAAAATTTAATAAACAATATACAATTTTGTTCAAACATTATAATATGTTGGTATTTTTATTTTCATTTTTTTTTAACTTGATGGGGAACCAATTGATTGATCATGTCTAAAGTAATTAGTTGGATCATATGCAGCTTTAATAGTTAATAATCTTGGATAATTTGTTAAATAGTATTGATCAGCCCAATCTTCAAGTAAATCATCTGGATAGTTTTGATAAACACCTTGAGAGAATTGACTTTTGTAAATCTTTTTGTATGCCTTTGAAATCCATTTTTGGTATGGTTCAATGTAAACTGAACCAGTAAAAGATGAAAGCCATACTACACTCCAATTATGAGTTCTATGAACGTATGCATTGTAATCTGTTGCTTTTTCGTTCATAGCGCCACCTTGCCAGTAAAGGTTGACACGAGCATTATTAAATGTATAAGGGGAAATTGGGGTTTCTGAAATACCAGATTTAATGAGTTTGATAACTTTTTTGTTAAGTTCAGTGACAATTGAACCCATGGTAAATGACATTCTTTGTTTTGGATCGGTACCAGTACGAACAGTTTCATAGTATGATGTGGTGGTAACGGTGAATGATGTTGGAACAATGGTTGAATTTCTAGCTTGACCTGGGAATGAACGGAATTTACCACAATGAGCTTCAGCATCAGCTGGATTACCATTATAGAAACATGACATGGCAACTGATGGAATTGTATTATTTGCATTTTTTGAAGCAGTGAAATAAAGATTAACTTGATTTGGCATAGTTTTAGAGAATTGATCTAAATACATTATAGCATCTTCTAAATCATCCCATTTGAATGTGATCCAAGCACTATAGTATGCTGGTAAAACTGGATGAGCTTTGAATGTGAATTTAGTAACAATACCAAAACCACCATGACCTATAAAAAAAAAAAAATTTATAATTAATATTTTGTATATATATTAATATACCATTAATATACCATTAATAGAACCATTATTAATGATAATACATACCTGCACCACGAAGTGCCCAAAAAAGATCAGTATTTGTTTCATTATTAGCAATTACCACACTACGATTGGCAAGAACAACCTCCATTTCGACAACATTATCAGCAGCAAGACCATAAACAGATGAAAAGTCATTAGCACCACCACCTAAAGTTAAACCACTAATTGCAACTGATGGACATGAACCACCTAAAAAAAAAAAAAAAAAAAAAAATGATTAATTAATTTTTATTTATTATTTTATATATATATTACAACTTATTTTTAATAACATTACATACCTGGAGTTGCAACTTGATATTTATTAATTGTAAAATTATAAAATTCAACCCATTTATTACCTGGTTCAGAGATAATAGTTTGTGATACATTATCATATGAAATTTGTTTCATTTGTGAAACATCAATAACCACACGAAGATCTTGAACACCTTCAGCAATTGAAGAATGACCACCAGATTTAACAGAAACCAAATAATTATTAGTTTGTGCGTATTCTAATGCTAATACAACACCAGCCGTATCTTTTGGTTGTACGATTACTTGTGGAATTCTATTATAACGGGAATTATAACCAGCACGTGCATTATTAAAATCAACTGATGATTGTGAAATAACTTTACCATTAATTTGTGATGTTAATTGGGCCAATGTTAATGATTCAACATTATAAAAAAGTGATGATAATACAACACAAATCAATAAAATTATATTTAATAATTTATTCATTTTTTTTTTTTTTTTTTTTTAAAAAATTTTTTTAAATAATTAAAATAATTATAATAAACATAATAATAATAAAAAAAAATTTAAAAAAAACAAAAATGTTGGTTTTGGTTGACTTTGACTTTTTTTTTTTTGAATTTTTTTTAAATATCTTACTCCTATCATCAAAAGATTTCAGAGAAATTAGGGGTTTTTTTTTATTTAAATCACTCAAATGTTTGCACGACAAAATTTTAATAAAGAGGGAGCCTAAACCTAACCAATCAATAATTGATTGAGGTAAATATCTCAAAGTATCAATCTCAAATCCCATGTGATTTTTTTTTATAATAATTATTAATTATTAACAAAACTTTGTAAAGAATACACCAGCTCAAATTTTATGAAACATCATACCATACCTATATAACACACTTTATTTTAATTATATTCAAAACTAAAAAAGGAAATAAAATAAAATTCAAATGATATAAAATTTGTGTGTGTGTATATTTATATGTGTATATGTGAACATGATTAGATTTATTTGAGTTATAAAAAAAAAAAAAAAAAAATTGATTTTTTATATTTTATTTTTTTTTTTTTTTTTTTTATTTTAAAATATATATAAAATAAAACCCAATATTAAAATAAAATAAAAAA
>JACAFZ010032175.1:0-17621 GCA_015252675.1 Dictyostelium gargantuum | reverse complement strand
AAAAAATAAATTTAAAATAAAAATATTTTTTTTTTTTTTTTTTTTTTTTTTTTTTTTTTTTTTTTTTTTCAAATTTTTCTACATACGCATCGGCTTTTTTATAAAATAAAAAATATATAAAAAAAGAAGATTTTTTTTATTATTATAATAATGTCCTTGATAATAATTTTAAAATAGATTATCTAGATTTTAAAAGTTAAAAAAAATAATTTAATAATTAAAATTATAAAAAAATGGTGCACATAATACAAAATTTTATAAAACATAAAATACAAAAACAACTTTTTTTAAATTATTTTTTTATTATTTATTTTATCAAAAAAGACCATAATAAATTGGTCTATGTACCTAAAATGGATTTGAAAGATTTTTTTTTTTACTTTTTTAAAATTTTTTTTTTTTTTTATTTTTTATTTTTTTTACACATATTAAAAATGATATTCAAGAAACTGGGGAGTTATTAATATTAATAAGTTTATTACCAGTAATAAACATCATTATTGATTGTTCATTGTATTGTATTTATATATATCTGGTTGTGGTGTGGTTAATTATGAGAGAGAAAGAGTTTTAAAATTAAATAATTTAAAAAAATAAAAAAAAAAAACAAATTTTTTGTTTTTTAAAATAAATTTTAAAAAAAAATTTAAAAATTTTTTTTTTTTTTTTTTTTTTAATTAAATTTGAGCTTGGGTCTAAAAATAAATAAATTATAATTTTCATTTCTTTTCATTCAAAACACCCTATATTGCTTGCACACATACACACACATACATATACATATACACAAGAATATAAAATTGAAAAAATAAAATAGTATTACTAAGTTATAGTAATATTAAATTATAGTATGGTATCACATATAGCAGCATCAGTACTTACAAAGTATTTAGGCGAATACATTGATGATTTAAATAAAGATAATATTAAATTATCATTTTTAAGCGGTGAGGCAGTATTACAAGATTTAAAGATTAAAAAAAATGTATTACAATCATTCTTTCCAAATGTGGTTGTAAAACAAGCAATCATTAAAAAATTAACATTGCATATTCCTTGGAAAGATGTAAGTTTAACAATACACTCGCTCACTCACCTGCACTCATTCAGTCATATATATTTACTAATATATACTAATAATAATTGTTTATTTTATAAAAAAAATAAAATAGTTAAAAGGTAAACCAGCAATTATTAAAATTGAAGGTATTTATGTTTTAGCGGAATCAAGTGGCGAATTCGATGAACAATATTATCGGAAAAAGTTTCAAGATGAAAAGCAGGCGAAATTACATATCCAAGAAGTATTAAGGTTAAATAAACAGGCATTAAAGAATCCACAACAACAACAACAAAATAATACAACCTCCACCACTGATGAATCAACAACATTTGGTAGTAAATTATTACAAACTGTGGTTGATAATTTACAATTATATATTGATTCAGTTCATATTAGATTTGAAGATTCAATCGATAGGAAATCATTTTCATTTGGTGTAACATTAAATAGTTTGGTTGCAGAATCAACCGATCAAACTTGGAATTCAACATTTATTAAAAATGAATCAACCATAATTCATAAATTAATAAATTTAAAACAATTATCAATTTATTGGAATTCAAATTCACCAAAATTAAAATATGATAATATTGATGATTTATCAAATAAATTAAAATTAATGATTTCAAAATCTGAAAAAGGTAAACAGGTAGAAAAAGAAGAGGAAGTAGAGGAGGGGGAGGAGGAAGATTATTTTGCAGCGGCACAACAAAGAAAACAACAATATATAATTGAACCAATTTCAGCAAAATTAAAAGTTGTAATCAATAAATCAATCATACCAAGTGAAATAATACCAAAGTATAGTTTAAATTTTGAATTTGGTAAAACAGATATATGTTTATCAGATTATCAATATAGGGATATTACAGGAATATTGGAGAGTTTTACATTGTTTGAAAAGAGTATTGAATTTAGAGCAGCAAGACCGCCCACAAATCAAACTATATTACAATCACCAAGAAAATGGTGGTATTATGCAATCAATTGTGTATTGCAAAGAGTTCATAAACAAAGATACATTCATTCATGGTCTTATATCAAAGAATTTCTTCACGATAAACGTGAATATATCGATCTATTTAGAAAATTAAAAAAGAAAACAATTCATCCAACTGAACAAACTAGGTTGGATGCTTTGGAATGGAAATTACCTTTTGATCAAATTTTATTATTTAGAAATTTATCTTTTAAAATTATTGAAAAAGAAGAAAAATTAATTGAAAAAGAAAGAATAAAACAGCAACAACAACAACAACAAGCACAGCAACAACAACAAAATGTAAATAAACAAACAACAGCAACAACAACAACAACAACAACAACAGCAAATGACGGTTGGTTATCATCATGGTGGAAACCAATCGCAAATACGACAGTTCAAATTTCAAATTCAGGTAACAGTAGCAACAGTAATATTACAAGTACATCAGAATCATTAAAATTAAAAGATATTAAATTATCAAAAGATGATTGGAATGAAATTTATGATACAATAGGGTATGATGAAAAAGAAGATAGTGATGGTGGTAAAACAACAACAACAACACCATCAAAAACTATAGGTAAAGATTTTTCGCATATTGTTAAAACTGTTATAAATTTTAGATTGGTTCAAGGTGGTCTAAAATTAAAAAAGAGAAAAAGAACATTGGCATTACTCCACTTGAATGATATTTCAATTTCATTAAAATCAAAAGCAACATCATTTCAATTTAATGCAAATTTAAAAGGATTAGAATTAATTGATCATTCAACATTTAATACTCAATTTCCAAATTTAATTTCACCATTATTAAAAAGAGATAATAATAACAGTGAAAATTTATCAGTAACAACAAATCAACTACAGCAACAACAACAACCTCAGCAATTACCAATATTTAATATTAGTTTGGAAAGTAATCCACCAAATACTACTGTAAATTATAATTTATCAATTCAATCAAAACCATTAACAATTGTATATTATCCAAAATTCATTTCAACTATAAATGATTTCTTTTTCAAAAAAGAGGAGGAAGATCAACAACAACAAAAAAACGAAATTTTAGAGGATTTAGAAAAGAAAGCACAAGAAACTATTGAATCTATTAAAGCACAAACTCGTGATAAATTATTATTGGCAATTTCGAATAAAACTACATTTTCAATCGATATGAAATTAGAAGCACCAATCATTTTAGTACCAGAATCAATTACTGATAAAAATACAAATTTATTAATTTTAGATCTTGGTAAACTATTAATTAATCATTCACCAAAACAACAACAACAACAACAACAACAACCACACATTGAATCAAGCATCAGTAGTGCTAGTGGTACAACAAATAATTGGGATGAAGAATTTTATGATGAATATTTATTTAAATTAATTAATACTCAAGTTTTATTAGCAAATTTAAAAAATGATTGGAGAGATATTGAACAGGTAAAGAAATTTAAAATGAATATTGGAAATCCTTTAAATGCAAATTTCACTTTAAAAATTAGTAAATTAAATAATCATAAACTTTTAACCTCTTTGAAATTAATGGCATCAATAGATTTATTAGAGTTTTATTTATCATCATGTCAATATGTTGATTTGATTAGCGTGATTCAATCAGTAACTCAACCAGTACCAGATCAACAATCAATGATGGGTGAATCAATTTATATGTCAGCATTTGAAAGTATGTATCAATCATCATCAATACCTGCAACACCATTAAAATCAACGTTATCACCACCAAATAAATCAAAAAACAGCAGCAACAATATTGGTAAAAAGAAAAAGAATTATTCTAAAGAATTTATAGATAGTTATAAAATATTTGAAGCTAGTTTTAATATCGAAAAATTTAATATCCATCTTAGATTGGATAATCATAATAAAGATAGTGGTAGTAGTGGTAGTACAGGTACAACAACAACTCATAATGTAGCATTGGTTTATTTAAGATGTTTACAAGGTACATTTGAACAAAAATTATACGATACAACATTAGAATTATTAATTAAGGGAATGTGGATTGAAGATTGTTTCCAAAAACAAAAACAACAACAACAACAAACCACCAATACAAGTGGCGATTATTTAGCAACAACAACTAATAGATTTAGACCATCGGATATAAACATTGGTGTTAATGATCATTCTAATCTTATAAAGTTCAAGTTTCAACAAATTTCATTTGATTCACCATTTTATTCAAATATTGATAAATTATTGGATGTTGAGTTATCACAAATCAATTTAATATTAAATAGAAAAACGGTTGCAGGTTTATTAGAATTTTTAAACAGTGTTTCAAATTTATCAACAATCAAACAAAAAATTAAAAATAATTCATCACAACATCCAAATTCAAATGATCCATTCTCACCACCAACAATGTATATTACTTCACCACCATCTTCAAACAATTCACAATATCATGATACATTATCGGCTAGTACATATTTAATTAGAAATAGTAATGGTAAATTATTACCACCAACACCAACATCGCCACCAACATCAACATCACCAATCAATGATAATATTAAAATTCAAATGAAAACAACATTAAAAATTGATTTGGTTAGAATTTTATTAACAAGAGAGAATAATAATCCATTGATTAAAGCTTCATTCACTGGATTTAATTGTACAACTGATCAATATAATTACAAAACTTTATTGAATGGTAAATTGGGTTCATTAAAAATATACGATATGACAACCGAAGGTAGAAATTATCGTACAATTTTAACAACTAGAGAAAGAAAGGTTAATAATAACCCAACAACAACAACATCAACAACAACAACATCAACATTTGATATTGATATTGATAATTTTGATACTATATCAAATACAAGTAGTGGTATGTCACAACAACAACAACAACAACAGCAACGAGATGAATCATCATTAGTTTATTTTCAATATGAATCTAGAAATGATAATAATAGCCAATTATTAAAAGTAGGCCTAAGTAGTATTAGATTTATATTTTTAAAAAGATTTACAGAAGAATTTAGATTATTTTTAAATAATGTAAATATAATGAGAGAATATTTGAAATCATCAATTTATTCAGCAGCAACTGCAATCTCTCAAAATAGATCAACTTTATTCTATGAAATTGAAATTCAAAATCCATACATTATCGTTCCACTCTCTTCATTGTCAAATAAAATATTTATTGTAGATTTGGGTAAAATCAGTATAAAGAATCAATTTGAAAAGATTACTCCAACAAGTACTGGTGAAATTGATATGATTTTAATGGAACAAGTTTTAATTGAAAATATTTTAATTGAAGCAAATAATATTAAATTATTATCTGGTTTAAATACTGAAATTAAAAAGTCATCAAATAATAACACCAACAACGATAGTAATAGTAGTGGTAATAGCGATAGTAATCAAAGATCATATGGTACAATGGTTAGTGATGTAAATGTTTCAATCAATTTAAAGACACCTTTATTCTCAGAATTAAATTTAAAACAATATTTAGAACAAAAAATGAAATTACAATGTTGGGAACAATATTTTACAATTTCACAATTTGAATTAAATATTAGTGAATATGAAATGAAATGTATGATTGATTTGTTGGATGGCAATTTATCAGAGTTCTCTTCCGAAATCATTACAGACGCCAATAGTAGCTTAGAAAAACAAAAACAAAAAGAAAATGAACAATTAAAACAACAAGAACAGGAACAACAAGATGAACAAGTTAATAAATTTTTACAATTAATTAATGAACAAGTTGGTTATACATTTTGTAAATTGGGTAAATTTTCAATAATGTTGATGAAAAGAGATGGCTCTGATATTGATGATAGATTGGTTTTGTTTTATATCAGTGAAACTAAAATGGATGTTACAAAAGAGATAATGGAAACAACAATATTGGTTGAAATTAAATCTGTAATGATGAAAGATTTTTCAAAAGATACTCATCCACAATTAAGAAATATTTTATCACCATTATCATTATCATCATCGTCATCATCATCATCATCATCATCGTTTTCACCTTCAAATGAACCACAAATTATAATTAAAGGATCAATTAAACCACCACCAATTCAACAATCATTGTTTCAAATTTCAATTGATGGTTTATTTATGATATTTGTACCACATTCATGGATACCTGTTCAGGATTCAATTGTAAAATTAAGTAAATTTGCAACCGAGGCATGGAATAGATATACCATTAAAGTTTATGGCGAGGCACCTGTAAATGAAGAAATCATTCAATCTGGTTTATCATTATTTTCATTAAGAATACGTGATATTAAAATTTCAATACCTGGTGATTGTACATTGTCTACTGGCAACGGTGAAAATGAATATTCATTATTTATTCGTTCATCATTGGATATTCAAACTACATCAAGAGGTGCTATGGGTGTTGAAACTATTACTCTAATCGAAGCAAATAATATTCAAATATATCGTAATCAATTAGTAGATACAAATTTAAACCCATTAATTAGTAGTAATAATAATAATAATAATAATAATAACACCAACAAACAATCAAATATTAAAATCATTGCACCATTTAAAATTGTATTTCAAACTACATCAACATTATTAAATTCAGAATCAAGTTTATCAATTCAAAAAGTTGTTGTCAATTTTTCATATCAAGATTTTAAATTGGTAATGAAAATTATAAATTCAATTATTGTATCAAATAATCAAAATTTGGTTAAAAGTAAAAAAAGAAATTATTTGAAAAAGTATAGAGAGAATTTCGATGGTAGTAATGATATCGAAGATGGTATTGGTGAAATGAATACATCCGAGGATGAGGAATATCAAGAAGAAGATAATCAACATTATGAAGAGGATCCAATACCAATAAAAGAAAGTTCACAATTACAAAAATATTTATCAGTTTCAATAGAAAAAGGTGAATTTATTTTAAATGATGACCATAATATTAATTCACCAACTCAATTATTATCAATTGGTGTTGAGTCATTAAAGAGTAATTTATTCTCATTTCCACAAAAAAATCAAATGGCATTATCATTGGATGCAAATATTCAAGCTGGTTACTTTAATAAGAATATTGGTGTTTGGGAACCATTGGTCGAAAATTGGGGTTTCTCATTTGCATCAAATAATTCGGTTGAGGGTGGTTGGATGGTAAACTTTTCTTCAAAATTACCACTATATATTAATATAACAAAAATATTCATAGATACTTCAATTTCAACCTATCAAATTTGGGCAGATGATTATTATAATCAACAAAAGAAAAATAGAAAGTTAATTGAAAGTGATGACGGTGAACACCAAATTGAAAAAGAACAACCACAACCATCACAATCAAATATTACTGGTAGCAACAGCACCAGCACCGTTACCGAAGAAGAGAAATATCCCTATTATGTCAGAAATGATACAGGTGTGGATATTTGGTTTTGGGTTAGAAGTGATCAAATTCAAAAAGTACCAATTGGAAAAGAAGTTGGTTTTAAATATATTAGTAGTAGTCAACAACAACAGCAACAACCTAAATCACCACAATTACTTTCTTCACCATCACCATCAACGCAATTTCAATCACCATCAACAGAATCACCACAACAAATTGAACAAACTCAACAACAAAAGATTGAATTAGAGAAAAAAGTATCATTTCAATTATTTGGTGATTTTAAACCAATTTCAAAAGTACCAATGGATAGTGTTGGAACCTATACATTACATCCAATGCCAGAATATAAAAATATTAAATTATTATATGAGATATCATACCGTAATGGTTCAAAAATTTTAAGTTTACATTCAAATTTTAATATTACAAATCATACAGATATACCAGTATTAGTTCACATTACAGCAGTATTTAATCAAACTCCGAAATCAATTGAAATTTTATTGAATCCTCATGTTAAAATACCAATTCCTGTTGAATTTACAATTGGTAGAATTAAATATAAACCTTATAATCTTGGTTATGATTTTTGTCCTGAACGTATTGATTGTTCAAATATTATTCAATTATTTAAATCTTCAAAACATAAACAACAATTACAACAACAACAACAAAAATTAATTGGTTCAATAAATAACAACAATAACAACAACAACAACAATAATATAAATCAAGTTTCATCAAAAATGATTTGTAAACATAGTGCTAAAGTAAGTAACAATTAATACTATTATTATTTAAATAAAACATTATATATATATTAACCTAAACTATTTTACTTTAATATTATCTAGTTACCATTTGTATTTCTATCATCAATTGAAAAAAATAAATTAGATACTAAAAATACAATTGAAATTAGTATTAATACAGCAATAATGATAGAAAATGTATTGGCATGTGATATGCAATATAGATTATACCATGGAAAGAATAAAAAGATTATTGGTTCACCATTTCTTAGCGGTATTATACCGATGGGTAAAAAGTTACCAATTTTAGTTTATGATCCTTTACAAGATATTTATATGGAATTTCAAATTTATGATTTTCAATGGTCACCATTGGTATTGATAGATAGTATGGTTGGGTTGGCAGTAGCTGAAAAAGTAAAGGTCGAAGATAGTTATCATCAACCATTATTAATTTCATTTGATAATAGAATTCAACCAAATGGCAGTAGATTCGTTACAGTGTATTGTGAATTTTGGCTTATCAATCAAACTGGCCTACCATTGTATTTCCGTCACCATATTGGTGCTCAAATCATTTCACCAGCTGGCCAAAAACCAATTAAAGAGATTGAAACCATTCAAGAATCAACATCAAATAAACCAACTGACAGTAGAAATTGGTATAACAAAGAATGGAATCATCCATCTGCTCCATTTATGTTTGCATACTCTGATAACAGTATAGTCGGTGGTAGATTCTCTTTAAAAATTTATGATTCAAATTGGTCATCACCATTCTCTTTAAATTCATCACAATCCACCAATTCAAATATTCAAATCAATGAAGATCGTACCGATCAAGAAAAAGAAATTAAAAATGTAATCGGTACAATTACCAAAAAACAACCATTGAAAACTAGTTACAATTTATCAGTCTCCATCTTACCTTCAAACAGTAAATTTTGGCGTACAAAAGTTGTTACCTTTTCACCAATGTATTTAATGGTAAATTCAACTCGTTATCGTATACTCTATCAACAATTTGATTGTGATTCTCAAACTCAATCTATTATTCAAGATCAATCATTACCATTTCAATTCCCTTCTTCAAAACACGAAAAATTAATTAGAATAGGTATATTGGATAATAATAACGATGGTTCAAATATTAAATGGAGTGGTTATTTTAATCCACAATTATTAGGTCAAGTTGTATTAAGATTAAGAAATGAAGATGTTAGTGGTGGTATGGTTTTAAACAAAGATAAAAAAGATTCTGAAATTACTACAAAAAAGAGAACTTCAAGTTTTGCAAATTTTTTACCAACTTTAAATAATAATAATAAGCAACAACAACCAACATCATCATCATCATCTACATCTACATCATTAATATCAAATGATCAACAACCACAACAACAACAATCAATATCATTAAATACATCAACATCATCAACATCTACATCAACTATAAATACAACAGTTTTTGAAGATTTAAGAATATTTATAAATGTTACCATTAGGGTAAAATCAAGTAATAGTTTAACCACAACAATGATTGTATTGAATGAACAAAATCCAGAATTACCACCCTATAGAATAAACAACAAGAGTAGATTTCCAATTTGGATTAGACAAAAGAAAACTGAAATTTGGGATAAAGTTCCACCCAAAACATCAATACCATATGCTTGGGATCATCCAATTTTGCCAAAGAAATTGGCTGTAGAATTTCCAACTGGAGTTAAAAAAACATATCGTTTAGGTAATTTAGAGGAGAATTCAATCGTTTCAATAAGGAATCCTTCAGCAAATGGTACTTTTGAAAAAATTGATTTTCAAATATCAATTATTGCAAATGGTCCAACTAGAATTTTAATAATTAAAGAAAAAGATAATAAAACTAGTAATTTAGATAATGAAAACAGTAATGGTAATAGTCAAATAGATTCGATTGATACGTTTGGTATTACAAATAATAGCAACGACCATGATACAAATTCAGGTAAAACAGAGTTTTCAATTGATTTATCAAGTATTGGTATTTCAATTATCAATAAAATTCCAACAAGAGAAGAAATTATATACATTTCAATTGATGGTTTAAAATTAGAAGTTAAACAAAATAAATTGGATCAATATATTCAATTTAAATTGGATGATTTTCAAATTGATGATCAACGTTATTCAACAAATTTTCCAGTATTTTTATGCCAATCTAAAAAGATTAATCACTCATCATCGTCATCAAATCAACAACCACAATCGCCATCTCAATCAATTGAAAAATTAAAACCATTTTTACAATTTAGTGCAACCAGAACATTAAAATATTCAAATATTATATTTTTTAGATATTTTTCAGTTTTAATCCAAGAGTTTGATGTAAATTTAGATGAAGCATCAATTTTGAATGCATTATCATTTATAAATATCAATTTAAATAGTTTGAATGAACATTTTACATTACATCCAACCATTACACAAGAAGAGATTTTAGAAACAAAAAATGCATCAAACATAGAGAATCATATGATTTATTTTGAAATGTTACATATTAATCCAGTGAAAATGAATCTATCGTTTATCAGTTGTAAAAGCCCAAAAGAAACTCAAGCCATTTTAGGTGCAAGATCATTGGCAGAGCTGTTAATTGGTTTTAAATCAAATTCACCATTTTTAAACATTGAAAGAGCACCAATTAAATTTAACGGTTTCATTTGGGAACATCCATTCCTTAGTACCAGACAAATTATAGATGAAATTCAACTGCATTACTCCTATCAAATGATGAGTCAAGCTCACAAGATATTTGGTTCTTTTGATTTCATTGGTAACCCAATTAGATTGGCCGAATCATTGGGAAGTGGTTTTAAAGATTTCTTCCATGAACCTGCAATGGGTATTGTTAAAAGTCCTCAAGATTTCGCTGCTGGTCTATCCAAAGGCACATCTAGTTTAATTAACAATTCAGTGTTTGGTTTTGCTGATTCTGCATCAAAGATTACTGGTACCATATCCAAAGGTTTGGTTCAATTGACTTTAGATGATTCATATATCAAAGAAAGACAAGAAAGCAATAAACAAAAACCAAAAGGCGTTGTAGAGGGTTTGGAATTTGGTTTTCGTGATTTTGGTGAAGGTGTTATTAAGGGTTTAACCGGTATCATTGATGAACCATTCAAAGGTGCGACACAAGAAAAATCATGGGAAGGTTTCTTTAAGGGTATTGGCAAGGGTGTATTGGGTGTTGCCGTTAAACCAACAGTCGGCGTATTTGATTTGGTTAGTAGAACATCTGAAGGCATTAAAAATTCAACAACTGTAGCTAAATCTTTATCTCAAATTCGTCGTCGTCGTATTCCAAGATTCTTTCCAAGAGAGGGTACACTCTACAACTATAACTCGTTTAAATCTATTGGTTCTTTTATTTTATACTCTAAAATTGGACCACCTCCAACTCGTGATTGGTATGTTTTTCACACAGTTTTCAATGGTGCTTCTTCTAGTGGAGGCGGTAGTACATCATCTTCCTCTGCTGCTAATCAATTGCCTGATCTCATTTTAATTGGTAGTAATTACCATTTACTTTTGATTCGTTTCAATAGTAATCTTAAAAATCTTTCAGATTCAGAAATCATTTGGAAAGTTAAACTATCCGATATTATTCAAATTAAAAATAATCCTTCAAATTTTAGTTTTTCATTATATATAACAAATGATCACAGTAATATTGATAATAATAATAATAATAATAATAATAATAATAATAATAATAATAATAATAATAATAATAATAATAATAATAAGAACAGTGAAACAGTTTTCACTTATTTAATTCCAACAACAACTGAAGAAACAAGAACTAGGGTCATTAGAAAGATAAACGATTTAATTTTTTTAGTAAAAAGATTTGGTAATAATTTAGATTAAAATAATTATATAAAAATAATAAATAATTTTTTTTTTTTTAAATTATTCATTTATTCAATTTGAACATGTTTTTTTTATTATTTTTCTAATAATCAACAAGTTGAATAACAATTATAAACATTGAACCAATGACAGTTTGATAAAGGTGCGGAACATTGTGATTGTTTGTCATCACAATCTTCTTTACATTTTGTTTTTTGACATAAATTTAAACAATATGTTATATTTGAATTACAAATACTATGGTCTGTGTATGGAGTTTTATAACAGGAATCAAAAACTTCATTACATCTCCTTTGACAAATTATATTTGAAATTGAAAAAGAATTTACAATATTAATAAAAAATAAAATAATTAAAAGTAATGAAATTAATTTATTTATTTTTAAATATACCATCATTGAAAAAAGAATAAAAATTTAAATAAAAAAATAAAATTAATTTTTAATTATTTATTTTATTTTTTTACAATAATAAATTAAATTTTCACACTTTTTTTAGAAAGTAATGAAACTTTTACACTATAGTTATTATGTATTATTTTCTTTTTTTATTATCTATAATACTAACATTATATCAATCTTTTTACACGTGTATTGAAAAAAAAAATAATAGCTCAGAAAACTCATTTTCATATTTTAATAACTTTAATTTTTATTTTTAATTGTTTTAAAATTTGTTACTTGTGCAAATGAATAAATAAAAAAATATTATTTCATTTTATCATTATTCGTCATCATCATCTTCATTACTATCATAACTACTTTCACTTTCAGTTTCTGTGTCAAAATCAATTTGATAATCATCAATTTCATCAAAGTCTTCTTTACCAAATAGAGTTGTAGAAATTTCCTCTAATTTTCTTTTATTACTATCATTTGCATTAATATGATCTTGATTATTAAATGACAAATCTTTTTGTCTTGAAAATTCGATTGAATCTAAATTGAATTCTGAATATGGTTTTTGTTTAAATTGATAGGAATTAATTGAATTCCAATGACCCAATGGATCACAATAATTTGAAATTGTTATTTGATCTACACAATCGAAAGAACGATTCTCTGAAACTATTTTAAAAATGTGGTAATATCCAATTGTTTATTGTGTTGATACTACAAGCTTCGAGTAAATAGTTTAGTTTTGATTTTAAAAAGCAATACTTGAGTGGGCTATCTTGAATCAAATGGAAAAAATAAGGAATCAATGCTTCAGTATCCAAATTCTTTACAACAATATCAAAATAGTTGAAATATGTTTCTGACAAAAATAATTCATCTTGTTGAAGAAGTTTTATGAAACTATTTTCATCTATCTTGTAAATGGATTGAACTTTTTGGATTTAAATTGTAAATTTTTGATATACTTTCTTGATCTTTGGTAATCTCATTACCAATAAATTCCTCAACTTTTCTTTTTGTAATAACTTTAAAATAACAATACAACACTTTATAGATGTCCACTATTACATCAAAGGTATAATTAGACTGTTTTATTGTTAGAAAACCTGATTCACTTTCATTAATATCTTTGAGTTTATTTATAAAACCAGAGAAAAGTATTATTGAGAATTGGCCATTATCTAAAAATATTTAAGCAACTTTTTTTACCAATAAAGGATCTAAATCTTCAACCCCTGAGAATCTTATTTTGTCTAAAACACATTCAACTATTTCGTTTCTATATTTTTTTGTAAATCTATAGTAATCGATATGATTTCCTTTGGCAATTGGTTTAAAGTTGAATAATATACTTAAAACTGTGTAATAAATGGAATTATTGTCATTTTTTTTATTTTCATTTTCTAATAACTCTAAAAAGTAGTCCATCACTTCAAAAGTATTTAGACTCTTTAGAGAAGTTCCATCTTGTTCACTACATCTAACAATATCCAAGTAATTTAAATTTAAAATTTTTTTAATTTTAATTTCTTGTTGTTTAAATGTTTTCTCAATATCTGCTGTATTGTCAATATTTCTCTTTTTAAAATAATATGAAATTTAAAATTGTAAATGAATAAATATAAAAATTTTCAAGTGTACCTTTTTCAATTTTTTTAATTAAAAATTCATTGATTTTAATGATTAATTGCTATTTTAAAAATAAATTAATTAAATATTTATATGTATTAATTTATATGTAATAATTTATATTAATATACTTACATTTGATAGATATATTAAATTATTATTTAAAACTTTAAATACATTTTTTGAAGGTGCTTGTTCAACAATTGTAAAATAAAAATTTTCTTTTTCAACATCGTTAATACTCAGCTTTAATTTTTGCCATTGTAAAAAAAAAAGTGAAAATAAAAAATTTTAAACAAATTTCTATATTTCTTCTAGATATTTTTAAAAAAAATTTATGTAAAAAAAATTTATATAAAAAAAAAATTAAAATTAAAAAAATAGGTGGTACTCTGTGGATGGAATTATTATTTAATAAAGTATTTAAAAATTTATTTTTATTTAAATTAATTTTTAAATTTGCTAAATTATATAAAAAGAATGAAACTGTATGTTTTAACACAATAAAAGATATGATTGAATATCCAGAAAGAGAATATATACAAAGATTGTTAACAAATTCAAAAGTAATGTTGGTGGATGGTGATTTACCAATAGGTGGTGCATTAAAAGAAGTTTCACTTTATAGATCAATGCTATCGTCTATCAAAGGGAGTGCAATACCATTTGGTGTTGAAATTTTAAATTATTATAGTATATGTAATGAAACAACACCATTTTCAACATTACCAACATCAATACACACAATAAATAATGCATTTATATCAAATGCATTTATTTTAAATAATAATGAAAACTATAACATACCACCAAATTTAACATCTATTTCATTTAGAAACTCTCCAAATATTTCAGGTGATAATGAAACATATGGTAATGGTTTTTTAGAAATACCAAATACTATAAAAACTCTAAGGTTTAATAGGAGTTGGTGTAACGAAGGTATATTGCTACGTAAAGGTGATATTCCCGATAGTGTTACTGATATATCGATACTAGGTTTTAATTCAAATAATATTTCTCATGGTGTATTACCAAACAGTGTTAAATTTTTAGAAATTTCATATAAAAATTTAAAAAATAATAATAATAATCATATACTACCATTACCACCATCTATAAATATTGAAAAACTTTATATTGAAACAAATCTAAATATTACCAGAGAATGTAATCTAATTGAATATATAACAATTAAAAAATTATCAATTTATTTTATAAATAGTGAACCAAGAAATATTGAACCAAATTCATTACCACCTAGTTTAAATGAATTAGATATAATATCAATCTCAAGTAAAATTGAAAAAGATTCAATACCTAGTAATGTTAAAACACTTCGTATTTTAACTAACAATAACCCTGATGTTAATTTTTATTCCAAGCAGTGTTGAATCATTAACAATAGATAAATTTATTGACCAAAATGGAATATTCCCACCATCATTAACAAGTTTTTCATTTATTAATCATTTTAATATTATAGAAGGTGATGATATTAGAATTATTAAAACATTATCATTACTTCCATCAACTGTAAAATCAATATCATTACCAAAAAAATTTATACCACTAAATATTACTTTTTCTATTAAAATAAATTATTTATAAAAATATTTAATTATATTAAAACACCATTATTTATTATCCTTTTCTTTATTTGGATTGTGGTCAGAATGTGTCACAAAAAAAAAAATTTTTTTTTTTTGATGATGAAATATTATCATACCCCTATTTTATTTTATCAAATTTAAATCTTAACCCCCACCACAACCATAAATGTGTCTGTTTTTCAATTAAAAACAAAAAAAAAAAAAAATTTTATATTAAATTGACAAATTACAAAATCAAAAACTGATATTTAAAAAAAATTTCTAAAAATGAAGAGACATATTTAAATAAAAATTAACCATTTTAATTAATTTTTTTTTATTTTTTTATTTTTATTTATTTTTTTTCTAAATCAACCTTTTTTTTTTTTTTTATATTTAAATCATCAACTTTTTTTAAATTATATTCATATTCATAATAATAAAAAATAATGATTGGAAATTTAAAGATTGAAAATGAACCAATTGGTTCAGTACCAAGGCCAGCATCATTAATTAAAACCATTAATGAATTTAGAGATAAAAAAATTGATAAAAGTGTATTAGAAAAAGAATGTGGCTGTGTTATTAAAGATACAATTAATCAATTTTTAAAATCAAAACAAAAGTAATTTTAAAAATTTTATTTATAGTTTTTAAATTTAATTTTATATTAATTTTTAATAAAATTTTTTAAAAAAAAAAAAAAAATTTAGTGTTATAACTGATGGTGAACAATCAAAGATCTCATTTATTGGTTATCCAATTTATGGTTCAAATCAATTTGAATCTGATGGCCATGTTTATATGGATAAAGGACCTGGAAATACTGCTGACCCAAATAAATTTGGAGCTTGTATTCCTTTTAAGGATGGACACAATCGTCATATTCCAGTATTAAGTGGAAAAAACTTACTATTTAAATATGAAAGATATGCAAGTGAATATGTTAAAAATCTAAAATCAATAAATGTTGATAAGCTTGAAGATGGAAGTGTTCCATTAATCAAACAAGCTGTTATTAGTCCATCTGCATTAATGTTGATATATCCACAAAACCCAATCCAAGGCTATCCAAGGGAACAATTCATAGATGATCTTTTAAGTGAATGTGAAAAAGATATTCGTCAATGCTTTTCTGCTGGTGCTTCTATTGTTCAAATAGATGCAACTGAACTTCGTTTATCTTTGAAGTTGGATCCAAGTTGTTCTCTATTCGAATCAATGATTGAACTAATCAAAAGATTACTATCAAGATTCAATGGTGATGAACTGAAAAAAATTGGTATCCATGAATGTAGAGGTGGTGATCAATTATCACCACACAGTGAAAATATAGCTATTAGTGAAGTGTTGCTACCAACTCTATTAAACTCATTAAGCTGCTCTCGTTTCTATATTGAATTTAGTGGTGAATCCCAAGATGAACAAAACAAAATTCTATGTGTTGTTGCTGAAAACCTTAGACCAAATCAAAAAGTTTTCTTTGGTGTTACTAAAACTGATCAACAAGTTGAAACTGTTGAAGAAATATTAAATCTTTCAAGATTAATTGCTTCTAAAATCCCTCATCAACAATTTGGTTTATGTGATTCATGTGGTTTCTCTCCATTTTATGATGATGAAAACTTACCACGTGAAATTGCCTTTAATAAAATGTTAAGTCGTTCATTGGCCGCTAAAAAATTAGAAGAAGAATTAAATAAATAAAATATTAAATTATTTATGATTTTTAATGGTATTAAAAAAAAATGAAAAAAAGAAAAAATTTGTGTTTTTAAAAATATCTTTTATTTTTTTTTTTAAAAGATATTTTTTTTTTTTTTTTTTAATTTTCTTTAAATTATTTACACGGGTGTGATTAATAAAATGATAATTTTTTTTTTTTT
>JACAFZ010032174.1:0-10081 GCA_015252675.1 Dictyostelium gargantuum | reverse complement strand
CGCACACAACCCTTGCAATCTTTTTTTTTTTTTTTTTAGAATAACACAATTGCAATTATAATTCATTTTCTATTCATCCATCGCCTTGTAATTTTATATAAAAAAAAACAAAAACCACAAAAAACAATTGTATCATTAAAACTTAATAATTATTTTATTAAAATTTGTATTTTTAAATCCAATTAAAATAGTTTACACAAAAACAACCCACCCACACAATTCCGATATTTTTGTAATTTTGATTAGTTTTTATTTTAAAATTTAAAAAATAATAAATAATAATTTAAAATTAAAATAAAAACTATACAATAATTTATTTTATATATAATATATTTTTAAAAAGAAGAATTAATAAAATTAAAAAAACTCACTAATATAAATAAAATAATGTCAGAAGAAATAATAATGAATGAAAATGAAAATGATAGTAATGAACTTAATAATAGTGGTATTACCAATAATGAAATTGTTCAACCGTTAAACCAATCTATAGAATCTTCAACACCACTAAAATCAAGTATATCCTCATCTTCATCACCATCATCTTCCTCAACAGCAGCAACAACATCATCCCCCTCATCCTCCTCCTCATCAACAACAACAACAAACAATAATAGTAAATTAAAAAATAATCAAGTTTTAATTCGTATATATTTTATTGACAATACACATAAAACATTATCAATTGATGATCCAAATAATACAACAGGGGATCAATTGTGGGGAATGGTATCTGAAAAGTTAGGTATTAATAATAAAGATGCTGAATGCTTTTTCGTTTGGGCACAAAATGATGAAATAGGTAAGCAGTTTGTAGTAATTAATGCTAGTGGTTTTAATAGTTTAATAATTATTAATTATTTTATTTTTTTAAAAACAATAGAATGGTTATTATTTAATCACCAAAATATATCTGAAGTTATTAATAATTGGAGTATATTAAAAAAGAGATATTGTAATACAGAAGAATCATCATCACCAATTTTAAGTGGTTTATCAACCATCAGAGGTAAAAAATCCAATAATAGCAATGGTAGTGGTAATAGTTCACCATTGTCATCACCATCATCATCAAGTATAGGAGAAAGTAGTGGAAGTAATAGTCCAAATAAAAGTGGACTTTCTGGATTTTTAACATTGGGAAGAAAGAATAAATCATCACCATCATCATCACCAATTTCAACTACCATTGCAAATGAACATGCATCAAAATTAAGATCATCTTTCCCAACATTGGGTGAGGAGGGTCATTTTAGATTAGTATATAGACCAACTAGTATATTACCATTAGAGTTGGAGAAATCAATAAACTCACCTGAAGCAATTCATTTATTTTATATACAGGCAATTCATAATGTAATTCATAGTAATTATCCATGTGAAGAGGATGTTGCTTTGAAGTTGGCATCCATTCAACTTCAAGTTTTGGTGGGTGATCAAAAAATGGAACATCAAGATCACTTTAAAGAATCAATATCATTATATATCCCAAATCACTTACTAGGTAAACGTAAACCTGAAGAATGGGAGCAATTAGTCATACCACAACATTCACTTTTACGTGGTTCCGATTCATTACAATTAAAACGTGCATACCTTGAAACTTGTCAAAGATGGTCTTACTATGGTTCAACATTTTTCAAAGCTAAATACATTCCTGCAAATACTTCATTTTTTACACAAGAATTTGAAGGTAAAGTATCTATAGGTGTCAATGGTAGTGGTTTTCATATCATCGATCCAAAAGTAATGAAAATGGTATCCTATGGATTCAGAGATATCGTTGCTTGGGATAGTACATCAAATTCATTTACAATCAAATTTTTAGTTGGTAATGGGAAAACCAAACCCTATATTTTTAAAACACCTCAAGGTGAATTAATCAATGATTTATTATGTGATTGGAATTGTGAATGGGAACAAATTGTTAAAAAAAAATAATAAATAAAAAAATAAAATTCTTAAAATGATAAATAAAAAAAATAAATAAAAAATAAGCTCTAAAAAATAAAATGATCATTATTATCTTTAAAATAAAATAAAATGATTAAAAATAAAAGAAATTGATATTTTTCCAATATTTTTTTTGTTTCATTGAGTTAATAAAAGAGCCAGTACGAATCCCACCACACAACCATTTCATCCCTGAAATAGACGGTCATCAATGTTATAATCAAATGATAGAATCATTTGAATATTACGGTTTCACGCTTTCGTGTAGTGAGTGTGTATCATCATCCTAGCAGGGTTTAAGGAAAATTATTGATGAATAATTTTAATAGACGTTACTCTAGAAATGATCCTAAGAGTTTGGTCATACCTTTTATTAATGAATTAAACTTTTTTTCAACGATCCATATAATATAATAGGATTATGGGTAACTTTCGGTTTTTTTAATTTTAAAACCGAAAAATAAAATTTTTTTTTATTTTTTTTTTAGAAAGTAAAAAATGAATTTGCAAATTCATAATCAAAATTTTTTTATTAAATTATTTATTTTACTATCAATTTCATTACCAAGAGTTAAAGATTGAACAAATTGCATTGTTAGAGGATCGATTTGTTGTTTAAAATTATCATGCAATGTAATCGAGGTGACAGATGATGGAATAGTATTGTGGAGTATAGGTTGATCATATTCTTCACCAAATTGAATGTGTGAAATTGAATTTGGTAAATAACCAACTTTTAAAATTTGATTCCATTTCTTCCCAAATATTAGTTTTGTAATATTATTGGGTATAGCATTTTCATTTAAAGGTTCATTAAAATCATTACACCATTTTAATTCAGTTATTGAATTTGGGATCCAACTATCATTGCTATAGCAAGATGGATCAGATTGTTGATTGAAGTATTTTCCAACCAATAATGTTTTAACAGATGATGGTATTGTATTATTATTACTATTGTCATTATCTATAATCAATAGATTTGGAGCATCAAATGAATTACCAAATGATAAAGATGTTAAACTGGATGGAAGTGGTATTAATGGAGCATTCTTATTATTAAATGATTTTCCAAATGTTAAAGTTTTTAAATTTGGTGGTAGTACACCCAATTCTATGGTTTGATTAAAAGATGTACCAAGTGTTAGGCAAGTTAAACTGTGTGGTAAAGAGTTTACAACCAATGGTTCATCAAATAAAAAACCAAATATTAAAGTTGTTAAACAACCATTCATTGGAAGCATATTTGGTAGAATGGGTGTATTAAATCTGTGTCCAAATTTTAAATTTGATACTGAGTTTGGTATTGCACCTGGTTCTAATGTTATTTCTGTTATTCTTATTATTATTATTATTATTATTATTATTATTATTATTATTATTATTATTATTATTTTTATTATTATTATTATTATTATTATTATTATTATTATTATTATTATTATTATTATTATTAATTATTGATGGATAATTATTTGATGAAATTTGTGGTAACATATTTGATTTTAATTGATCTCTAAATATTGAAGAATTTGATTTTAATAATCTTTTTCTCTTTCCACGATCTTTATATGATTGAATTTTTTGTCTTAATGCGTGATCAGTTTTAAAGATTTGAGAAGGTGATAATGGAATACCGCTACATGGGTCTGTGAAATATTGATTTTGAAAATGTTTTTGAATCGTTGATCTATCCACAACATTATTACTTGGTAATATGATTGGATCAGACATTATCTCTGATGTAATGGGATCAATAAATATAGTTGGTATACCTTCTTCATTAAATATAATTTCTGGATTATCTCTTTTAAAATCATCATCTTCTTCATCAACAATATTAATATAATCTAAATCATCATTCATTTTATCATCATTGTCTCCATCATTATCATGAGTTTCAATTATATCATTTGTGATTGAGGTTGTAGTTGTTGTTGTGCTGGTGGTAGTAGGAATTGTTTTAGACATAAATGGATTCGGAATATTAAAACTATTTTTAAATGGTTGTGATTGATTTGTTGTTGTTGTTTTTGACTGTAATAACCAATTTGTATCACCAAATAAACCTTTACCCTTATTATTACCATTGTTATTTAATAATTGTTGTTGTAAAAATTGTTGTGATGATGGTATTTTATTATTACCATTTTTTAAATTATTTTCATTATCATCATAAATGAATTGTATTAAATCTTTGCTATTTATATTTGAAGGTTGACCCCAAATTTCGATTGCACCCAATGCAGCACAACTTGAATAATTTAAAATTCTAATTCTAAAACTTTTAACCTTTTGTAAATAATGTTTATTTGAATGAAATGTTGTAATTTGATTGACTGGATCAATTATTTTTTTTGAAATTTCAATTGGTAATAAATCATTATTATTGTTGGTACAAATGTATTTAAAATAATGATTTTGTAAATGTAAATCATTTAATGAACATAAAAATTTAAATTGTTCAGATATTATATTTTTTTGATTAATTTTATATTGTTGATTATTATTATTATTGTTGTTGATACTAATATGATGATGATTATTATTATTATTATTATTATTATTATTATTATTATTATTATTATTATTATTATTATTATTATTGATATTATTAATATTTAAATTACCACCCAATGATTGTGATAAAAATGATCTTGAAGATGGTGATGTTGAAAAAGGTGATGTTGTTGTTGATGTTGTCGATGAAGATGAGGATGATGCATGTTCTTCATAATGATTGCCACCAGTCGGAAATCCAACTCCAATGCTATGTCCTGTTCCAACTCCATGATAATTATTACCACTACTATTACTATTTCCATTAATTCTATTTGGATATCTTTCAATTGATAAATCTGTATGATTATTTACACTTAAATGTGATGTAGAAGTTGATATATTATTGCTATTATAACCATTAGTAGTACTACTAAAAACAACACCACTGGATTGTGATAATGTTTGTCTATTATTTGTATTTATTGTTTTATTACTATAATTTATTAAATCAACCATTGAGTGTTCTGAAACATAAAATGATAAAGATTTTGTTGTACATGTTCCAACTTTACTTAATATTCCAATTCTTTCTATATCTATTGGATA
This sequence comes from Dictyostelium gargantuum, assembly GCA_015252675.1. Lineage (NCBI taxonomy): Eukaryota > Evosea > Eumycetozoa > Dictyosteliales > Dictyosteliaceae > Dictyostelium > Dictyostelium gargantuum. The sequence continues at coordinate 5,020 of JACAFZ010032174.1, read as the reverse complement.
TCTATAATATACAACATATTATTAATCTCTCATTGTTATTTTTTTTATTAATTTTTATACTTACGGTAATGAAATTGTTACGTCAATTGGTGGTTTCATATATGAACATGCTAAAAAACCATTACCACCATTTGGTTGTAATAAATTATTTACATTATTCTCATCAAGTGAAGGAACATCACAATAAATTTCAACACCCGAATTATTTATAAAATTAATTAATTTATTTTGTTGTTGGTGATGATGGTGAAACTGTTGTCTTTGTTGTTGTTGTTGTATATTATTGTTATTACTTATATCTAAAAAGGTTTTATCCATTATCTTTTACCCTTTTTTTTTTTTAATTATATTTTAATTTTAATTTTAATTTTAATTAAATTAAAAATTAATGGGTAATAAACGTTTATTATTGTGTGAGTGCAATTATTGTTGTTATTGTTATTATTGTTGTTGATTTTTATAATCGAAAGATTATTTATTATTTATTATTATAATTATTAAATTTAACACTGAGGGAAAAAAAAAAAAAAACTAAAATTTGTTTTTTTTTTTTTTTTTTTTTTTTTTTTTTTATTTTTTTTATTTTTTTTTTTTTTTTTTTAAAGAGTGCGAAAGTAGTGTATCTCTTAAAAATATTAATGGGGTGGGTTGGTGTTATTTAATTGTTTATTTGTTTTGAAAGTGAGTTGGTGTGTGTGAGAAAGTACGTATTTTTAAAATTTTAAAAATATATGTAAATTGATAAAATAAATATATATATTTTTTTTTTTTTATAAATGTAATGATGGATACAAGTATAGATGTGTATGTGGTAATGGTAAATTTAATTAAAAATTTTAATTAAAAAAAAAATAAAAAAAAAATAAAAAAAATTTGGTTTTTTTTATTTTTTTTTTACATCGATATATATTATAATAAAAATAATAATGATATTAATTAATAAGATTTTCTCCCCCCAACAAATTTTTTTTTTTTTTAAAAATAGAGCTCTTATTGAAGTTTTGTGGTTGTGGTTATAAAAATTTATTTTGGTATTTTTTTTTATTATTATTATTTTTAGTAATATGTCAATATGAAAATAAGAATTGTTGAGTGTATGTATGTATGTGTGTGTCTGTGTACGATGATTATAAAATAATGATTTTGTGATGTGACGGTGTCTGTTGTTGTGATTGACACCCTCGTTATTAAAAAAAAAAAAAAATTTTGATTTTTTTAAAAATTATTTTTAAATTAAAAAAAAAAAAAAAAAAAAAACGATTAAATGTCGTATATTTGACGAAATCATAAATATCCTTTTTTTTATTATTTATTTTAATACATAAATACCAAAATACATACAATCATACATACGCACCTTAAAATAATAATAATAATAATATTACATTATTAAAATGTTTTATATTAATAGAATCAAAAAATTTGATAAATTAATAATTAATTTATCATATAAAAAAGAAAGATTTTTTACAACAACGGCAACAACAACAACAACAACAAAAACTACAAAAAAAACAAAAACAAAAATAAATAAAAAAAATAATATATAATTTAAAATAAAAAAAGAAAATAATAAAGGTGAATGATGTTATAAAAAAAATAATGGTTTAACAAGTAATAATAATATAGCAGAGAATTTAAAAAAATCAATTAAATTTTATGAAAATGGCCTAATTTTAACAAGAGATAGAATTGAAAGAGCTTTAATTCACTTTAGAATTGCAATAGTTAAATTTAGATTGGGATTAATTTCTGAATGTAATGATCAATTAAAATTATCATTACAAATGTTACCACCAAAACATTCAGATTTATATAAAATTTATATATTAAAATCAATTTTATTAGAAAAAGAATTTGAAGATAATCAATTGATGGCAAACAATAGTAGTGGTGGTGGTGGTGATAATTCAATGGGTAGTAGTGAATTATCATTATCATCTCAACAATTATTAGATAAAGCAATTTTATCATGGAAAGAAGTAATTTCAAATAATCCAGATTCACCAGATGGTTATTGTGGTGTTGCAAGATGTATATTAAAATCAAGTGATCCAAATTTACCAGAATGTTTTAATTATGCTGATAAATCAATAATGTGTGATCGTAATCATCCACCCTCACTTTTATTGGCATCTGAAATGTTGGTAATTCAAAATAAACATTCTATTGCCCATGTTTTATTATCATTATTTTTTAAAAATTTTAAACAATTTTATTATAATAACAAAACAAATAATGGTAACAGTAACAATAATCAATTATCATCCATTTATACATTAAAACCAAAAGAATTGGCAGATGCATATTTTAGATATGGTTTAACATCATTGTATATTGGAAAATATGAATTTTCAATTAAACAATTTACTGAATCAATTTCAATTATAAATTTACAATTACAAAATAATAATAACAACAGCAACAACAATCATCAAACAAATTTAAATCAAATTAATAATATATTAGAAAGACAAAAAAATGAATTTGAAAATAATTTTAATTATTCAAATTTAAAAAATTATTCACAACAACAACAAGGACAACAAATTATTCAACAACATTCAAAATTTAATTTTAATCAAATTAATATTTTAGATTTAATTTCAAATCATTATTTTAGAGGTAAATCATTTATGTTTAATGAAAATTATAAAGAAGCAATTCGAGATTTTACATATGTTATTGATAACCAACCAAGTCAAATTAAAGCATTTAAAGAAAGAGCTGAATGTTTTAAATTATTGGGTGATTTTATAAACTATCAAAAGGATATCAAAGTATATAACGATCATCGTGATTCAATTAAAAAAAGAAGAACTGATAATTATAATAATTATTTACAAAAACAAAAAAATAGAAAAAGAAAAGAATATTTACAAAATTTTAGTGAAAATTATGATAATGAACAAGATGATGATGATGATGAAGATGATGAGGATTATCAAGAGGATGGTGAAGAAGGTGAATATGAAGATGATTAAGAAGATGAACAAGATGAATATGAAGATAATCGTTATCGTAAAAAATAAATAATAAAAATTAAAATAATTTTATTAAATAAAATATATATAATTACAACTATTTTTCATCAACTGTTATTGTACATGAACCTTCTCTTTTTCTTTTTAATAATTCACGAATTTCATTGTGAGATTGTTTTGAAATTGGATAGAAAAAGATTGCAACAAAACTGAATAGTACAATTACAGCGGGTGCAGCACCAGTTAGGATACGTAATGCAAGAATTACCTTGTTATTTTCTAAATTATTATCGACAATTTCAGCGGAAATACCTTCTGAACCATCAATTTGTTGTGGTGCTTCATAACCTGCTAAACCCAATACAAAACTTGATACTGCCAAACCAACTGATAAACCCAACTTTTGAAAGAATAAAAATAAACTATAAAATAAACCTTCACGACGTTCACCAGTTTTTAATTCATCCAATTCTACCACATCGGGTAACATACTCATTGGTACTAAAAATGCGACACTAACTCCAATACCCCCAAAAGCTGCAACTCCCCACAATAAATATTTAGAACCATAGGGAAGGAAATACAACGCCATAAAACTAATTAATAAAAATATACCTCCAATGTAGTAGGTTGCTTTTTTGCCGATAAAAGTTGAAATTTTACCCCAAACAAATATGAATATTGAAACCGATACTTGAAGGGTTGCTAAAATATATGGAAATTCATCTTCTGCATCCGCAACATAGGTGCAATATAGTACAAGATTATTTTGAACAAATTGAACTGCGATTTGACAAAAAAAGTACAACAATGTAACTGTGATAAATGCACGATTTGAAAACATTACCGCCAATCCTTTGAAAAATGGTATATGTGATTCAATGGATTGTTGATTCTCTGTTGGTATTTTACGTGTACCAATAAAGGTGATTGCCAACGGTATTAACATTACAAAACCCCAAATCCCACCAGATAATAGATAACCACGTTGATAATCTATATATTCGCTACCATTTGGTGTATAACTTTTAAACACTTTGATGATAAGTGAATGGGTAAAAGTTGAAATCAAACCACCAATCATCAATGAAATCATTCTAATACCTGCCAATGTGGTTCTTTCATCATAGTCATCTGTGATCTCTGCATTCATTGCACTGTAGGGAATTGCAACGCATGTATACGCAATACTTAATGCGATCACTATAAATTGATAATATATCAATTTTTCAAATGATTTACTTACATCTGGTACATACCAAAGTGCTGTATATAAAATTGCAAATGGTAAAGATGCAAATAAAATCCAAACTCTTCTTCTACCCCATCTACTCTTTGTTTTATCTGATAATTGTCCAACCAATACATCACTAAAAGCATCTACAAACTTTGCAGTAAATAAAATAACCGCTGTGAGTGTTGGATCCAATTGTGCTACATTTAATAAAAATGAATTTAAAAAAAATCCTTTAATCATTTGAAAAATTGATAAACCACCTTCACCAATACCATAACTAAATTTTTCAAAAAAACTTAATTTATATACTCCTGGTTTTCCACTATTGCCTAATAATTTACTTGAATCATTGTAATTATCTTGTGGTGTTGAATTATTATTATTATTATTATTATTACTACCAAAATTAAACGAATATTGTTTTAAATTTTGTTTATTTCTTAATAATGGTGATGTATCTATATATTCTTTATTTGTATCCAATGGTATACCAGTATTTGACATCTTTTTTTTTTTTTTAACGTTATTTGATAATTTGTTAAAAAGTGTGTGTTATTACAAATTAATTTTAATTATTAATTTAATTAATATTATTTATTTATTTAATTATTTATTTATAAAAAAAAAAAAAAAAAGGGTTCGATGGGTCATATATTATTTTATAATAGAAAGAAATAAGGAAGTATATATTTTTTTTTTTTTTTTTTTTTTTTTAATAAAAATTTTTTTTTTTTTTTTAAAATTATATTTTTTTTTTTTTTTTTTTTTTAAAAAAAAAAAAAAAAAAAAAAAAAAAAAA
>JACAFZ010032163.1:0-10161 GCA_015252675.1 Dictyostelium gargantuum | reverse complement strand
ATTTTAAATTATTAAATATTTTTTTATAGTTTTCTTTTTAAAAAGTATATATAAACATATTTATAATTAGTAGTACACTCTTTTTTTTTTTTAAAAAAAAATGCCAATTATTGGATCGGGCGGGATATTACCTAGTAATAATTATTTGGTAGGATGGGGATTTATAGCAGTTTTAAGTACAACATTTATCCTTTGGAGAACATGTTATAATATATTTTTAAATAGGAAAAAAGTTAAAAAAGCAAGAGAAATAATTCATATTGTTATGAGTAGTTTTATGATTTGTAAATATTAAATAAAAGTAACAACAACCACAACAACAATCAACAACCAACAATATTTAATAGTATTAATTTAAAATTTATATAGTGGTAGCAGCATCATTCTTTATTACATCAAAATTATTAAATAATGATGATCCACCTCCAAGTTTGATTAAAGGATTAGTTGGTATATTTATTTTATTAAATTTTTTTATTCCACTTTTTATTTTTTTTTTATATTATTATAAAATTAAAAAATTATTTTAAAAAAAAAAAAAATTTTTTTTTTTTATTTTTTTTTTTTTTTTTTTTTTTTTTTTTTAAATAATAGGATTGGTATTAGTACAGATGTAAGAATGAATGGTAAAATATTTAATAAAAAAACATTAGTACTATATGTTGGATTTACAAGTCCATTAGGTGTGATTGCATTATTAAATATAATTGCATTAAATAGGGTATTTGATTTTAAAGTTACAGAATCAATTTATTTACTTGCATTTTATGTTCCAAATGCTTTATCACTATTATTGTCATTAATATTAATAGTTTCAATATTATTGTTATTAAATAATACAAGAAAAGTTGAATCAACACATAGAATGGTAAATTTATTATAACCATTAAATTTAATATCATACATATACTAATTATTGTTCTTATTATTATTGTAATTATAATTTTTAAAATTTTAGAAAACAATTCAATTATTATTAAAATATTTATTTGTATCAATTACAATTATGTTATTTAGTTTATTAAATATTGCAGATAAAGCAAGATATCATTTTGTGTTACCATATGAATTTCATTTAGTATTTTTAGTAATAATTTGTGATTTAATTGCATTTGTAATTAATAATGATACTGAATTTTTAAATTGTATATTTAATTTAATTGATAAATATGTAATTAAATTAAATAGAAATAATAATGGTGGTGGTAATACAAGTAGTCGTGATTTAAATAGTAGCGTATCATTAGGTAGTATTAAATCATCACAAAGATCATCTTCATCTTCTTCAACACCAAAAAAACAAAACCACAACAGTAACAACAACCTAACATCAAGTAATGATAATAATAATAATAATAATAATAATAATAATAATAATAATAACAACAATAACAACCACCAAAAATCAATAAATTTACACACACTTTCAAACACACATTATCTGCAATACTTGTTGTTTTTTTTTTTATTATTTCCTATATTACTACAACTGTTTTTTAAACCCACACACAAACTTCAAATAAATTAAATTAAAATAAATAAATAATAATAATATTAGTTAATCATCACCTGCAATACACATTCATACATACACAGATACATTAATATCACCACCGGTCATAATTCAGTAATTCCATTTTTTTTTTTTTTTTTTCCAAGGCTGTGTGGAAAATAAAAATATAGGTATTTTTTATTATTATTTTTTATTATTATTTTTTATTATTATTTTTGTCACACAAATATTGTTTTTAAATAATAAAGATATACTATATCTATATCTATATCTATAGATATATATATATATATATATATATATATCATATATAGAGAGTGGTTATTCTTATATTATATAATACATATAAGAAATGACAACAATATTAAAAGGATACTATTTAAAGGTTACACTTGAAAATAGAATTGTAAAACATAACGGTAGAAAAGTTTATCTTTCAATAGTTGAGCATGGTAATGGTATACCAGATCATGCATTAATTTTAAAGACTACCGCTAAATGTGTTAAATTTTCAGTTTGTCTTAGTATTAGATCTCAATGTGGTTGGAAAGAATTGGATCAAAATGATAGTGGTGAGTTAACTTTTGATTTAAAAGTTGAAGTATGTATTAATATAATGTAATGGGATTGGTGGAGTTGTAAAAACAATATAAAATAAATGCACCATGGTTTATTAATTTCATTTTTTTTTTTTTTCTTCTCAAAATCTTTTTTCTGGAAAACTTTTAGGTAACAGGTAAATCTCAAAGAGCGCCATTATTTCCATTAATATTTCAATTATGTGAAAAGAATTATGATCAAGTTACATTAATTTCAAAGTCAGTTATACCAGTTAAAGCAATTACTAAAATTCCAAAAAAATCATTACGTGCTGAGTTAGTACCATTGGGCGAATCACCAACTAAACCGCCACAAGCATTTCCAGCTTCACCAACGGACATCGTATCAAGTAAAGAATTTGAAGAAGAATTTGATGGTGATTATCAAAATGATGATAATAATAATAACAACGGTAACAATAGCATTGGTAATTGTGGAGGTGGTAGCAACTCTGGTGGTTTGGCTGATGATAGTGATCTATACGATGATGGTATGGTAATTGATGAGAATGGTAATGTTTGTGATGGTGATTCTCCGAAATTAACCTCGTCACTAAGTAACATAAAATCTTCAATGAGTAGTAATAGTTTAAATAATAGTTTAAATAGTAGTACCCCTCAAATGATGCAATATCAACAACAATACCAACAACAGCAACAACAACAACATATTGGTAATTTAAATGCTAGTAACAATAGCATATCTAATAGCAGTAGCCTGAATAATAATCAGAATAATTCAAACACAACAACAACAACCACAACAATAGCTCCCACAGCAACACCATTATCATCGATACCATCTATTAGTAATAATAGCTTAAAGAGATCATTGAGTGTCAGTAATAGTAATATTCATTTCCTCACAAACCAACAAAATAGTGAACATGCTTCATTATCAAATTCATCCTCATCCACACCAACTCTATCACCAACCCAATCAACTATATCGTCACCTACAATGGTAAATTCATCATTGGGAATTAATAATAATAATAATAATAATAATAATAATAATAATAATAATAATAATAATAACAATAGCATCAACAACACTACAACCTCGCCTATTCAACAATCTCAACCACAACATATGTCAAAAATATTAAATGCATCATCATCATCAGTACCAATAAATAATTCTGCAACCAATATTGGTGCTATCAACAACAGTAATAACAAAGATATAAATACAACGTCACCAAATTTAAATGAATCAATTAACAATACGATTGATTTATTCAACAAAAAATTACTTGGTGTAAATTCATCAAATTCAGAAAGATCATTATTAAATTCATCATCAACATCATCATTATTACCACCATCACCCTCTCCGTCACTATCATCATCGTCTGTACATCATCTTAATAATCCAAATAATCCAAATAACAATAATAATATAAATAACAATAGCAATAATAACAACAATACTCAACACCAAAAAGTTGGCATGTCAAAATCGTCATCAGAATTGCACGTTTCACCAACAAGCCACCATAATAAATCTTCATCTGATTTAAATCCATTAGACTTTTTATCTGCTATAGCTGCAATGGGTTCAAATTCCTCATCCACATCATCCTCATCACTTTCTTCTATTTTGTGCAGAGATGAAAACAGTGATATTAAAAACAGCAGCAGCAGTAATAGCAACGAGGATTTATTACCAAATCCAAGTAGTAAATTTCCCAAATACTCGATTGATCAATCTGTATCATCTTCATCATCATCATTGACAACACCGACATCAAGCCCAATTGTAAAACCCCAACCACATAACCAACCATATAACAAGCAATAATAATAACAATCACAATCACAATCAGAATCACAATCACAATCACAATCACAATAACAATCACAATCACTATCACAATCACAATCACAATCACAACAACAGTCACCATTTCATAATAATATAAGTTCAATTAACACCAGTATCCATAATGCAATTAACTCATTGAAACCAAAACCGCTTCATTTATCATCACCATCCATCCCAACAACATCATCCAATCACAGCAGCAACAACAACAATAGCCCAATGTTATCATTATCAACATCATCGACAAATTCATTATCGTCATCAACAATGTCAACAGCATCATCTACAGACTCTGCAATATATAAACTACCATCTTTAAATAGTAGTAGTAATGGTAATGATATATGGCAATCAATGAATAACACCAGCAACAACAACAACAATAATATTGTTAATGGTTTAAAAAAGAATAAAAAAAAGTTTTCTGCATCAACACCCATGTTTGGAGCAAGTAATTTGGGTGATATCATCAACAATGTTATTGACGAACATCAACTCAACAATAATAACAGTAATAATAATAATAACAATAGCAATAGCAATAACAATAATAGTTCACAGCAACAACAAGGATGCCAAATACAGCAGCAACAACAACAACAGCAACAACAGCAGCTTCAACATCAACAACATTTTAATACATCATCATTTAAAGATCAATTAAAACAACAACAACAACTAAAAAGAAAGCCCTCAATTCGAAGTAGTAGTAATGGTGTCATCATAAATGAAAATGGTTGGACAACTATTGTAAATAATAATAATAATAATAATAATAATAGTAATAATAATAATAATAATAATAATAATAATAATAATAATAATAATAATAATAACACAAGTGGTATAATAAATAATTTGAATAATTAATTATTTATGATTAATTATAGTTTATTCACCTATAATTTTTAAAAAAAAATATTAAAACCTTTTTTGTTATCCTTGTTTTATTTATTTTATTTTTGAATTTAAATGAAAAAAAGGAAATAATTTAAAAACTATTATAGTATTATAATTAAGGGTTATTTATTCATAAATAAATAAATAAAGACAAATATGCCCATTTTTTATTATTATATAAATAAATCAAATGTGAGTGGGCTCCAAATTTACAAATGTTTTTTTGTAATATAACCAAAAAAATAAATATTCTCTTTTTAGTTTTCCTTTTTTTTAAAAAACAATTATTATAAATAATAATGATCACTGCGAAAATATCAATTTTTTAATTTCAAAAGGGCTAAAAAAAAAAAAATTTGGAGACTAAGATCTACAAAAAAAAATATTTCACAGAACGATCTTGTTTTTTTATTTTTTAAGCCCTTTTGAAATCAAAAAATGTTCAACCCAAGAATGCCTTGAATTTCAAAGACATATTTTTTCAAAAAATTATTTATTTTCCTATTTAATAATAATTTTTTTTATATTGATATCATTCAAAAAATTAATTATAAAATTACAATTTAATCATTTTTATTTGTATAAATAAACATATAAATTAATATTCTTAAATAAAATGATTACAGGAGGATGTGAAAGAAGTACAAGAGGTCATGCTGCCGAAGTTAGAGAAGATATGACAACAAATGGTGAATACAACAAACAAAAATATAAAGATCTATCTGCCTGTGTTCACTGCAAGAGCCATTGTGGTGGTTGTAAAAATTCTGAAAATGCACAAAAATGGTTAAATAATGACAATTAGGTACTCTCAAAAACTTAAAATCCTCAAAAACAAGTAATCAAATTAAAACTAAAATAATATGATTATTCATATATTTAGAAATAAATTATACACACCATTAAATTTTAACTCTTCTTCTTCTTTAATTGCATGTTAATTTTCTGTTTTTCTTCCATTATAACCTACCGATAAAATTACTACTAATACCATAAATTTAAAACTAAATAAAACCAATTAAAGGTACTGTGGGACTATTTGAATTTGATCCTTTTGTTTAATAAATAAAATAGGCATGATAATTAATAATTCTATTATCCAAAGTTGGAATCAATGAAATATTTCATTATGAATAACTGATGAACATATTAAATCACACTTGTAATTTTATATATTTCTAATAATAAATAAACACATGTAATTACTTTTTTTTGATTTTTTATTCTTTATATTTAGAACTCATTTGGTTTCTTTCTCTATTTCTATTTTTTACATTTGCAGTTTCAAAAGTACTTTTCTCTTTGGTTTCGATTTTTGAGGTTCTATTATTATTTTTTTTATTTTTTTTTTACAATTAATTTTTTTTTATTTTTGTTTTTGTTTTTTTTATTTTTAATTTTCAAATAACAACGGCGATTTCTTTATAAAATTAAAAATATTTTTTTTTTTTTTTTTTTTTACATTTTTTTTATTTGAAAATTACTAAAAGTTGTTTATTATTATACCAAAAAGATCATTAATATAATAAATAAAATTAATTATCTCTTTTTTTATTTTATTTTATTTTTTGTTGTTGTTATTGTTTATTTATGTTAACATAAATAGAAACTTATAGAAACACATAACACATCACACCAAAAAACAACCCCTTTGTGCGTTTGTAGATTAAATAATTAAAAAAAAAAAAAAAAAAAAAAAATTAAATATTATATAAAAAAAAATTTAAAATAAAAAAATTTAAAATAATAATAAATTAAAAAAAAAATAAATAGATAAAATTTAAATTAAGATAGTTTAATTAAATAATAATTGTAATAATAATAATAATAATAATAATAATAATAATAATAATAATAATAATAATAATATTAATAAAGGTTATTTTTATATATTTTTAAAAATGAGTACTCATAAAAATATTAAAGATTCAATAACTGATAGTATTGGTAATAATAATAATAATAGTAATAATAGTAATAACAATACCAATAACAATAGTAATAATAATGATGAAGGTATTGAATTGGATGATAGTAAAGAATATTTAGTTTCACCAATATTAAAAACAAAAGATAATATTGCAACACCTAGTAAACATGTGAAAAGAAGAAGTATAAACAATAGTAATAATATCAATAATAATAATAATTTATCAGATGATGAATCATTATCAACATCACCAAGTAAATCAGGTATTATTAAAAATCCAAAAATTAGAATAAATGAAAGTGTAACCGTTATTACACCAAAAGAGTGTGATCCAATTTCAAAAATGTCAACTAATAATATATCTAGTCCCCCTCACACAACAGCAACTGCAATAAAACCAATAGTAGATAACCCCAATAATAATAATAATAATAATAATAATAATAATAATAATAATAATAATAATAATAATAATAATAATAATAGTAATAATAATAATTTTGTTGGAGCAGATACATTATATGATAGTTGTAGACATCCTTTAGGTGTTGCACAAGAATTACCATTTCAAGTTATAAAATTAAATGATACAACAACAGGTAGTAAAGATCAACAGGTTGTTGAAGATGTAGAGATGATGATGGAGTCGGATCAAGATGAAGAAGAGGATGAAAAGAAAAAGAAAAAAAAGAAAAAATCATTCAAAAAAAGGTTTTTCAATAAAAAGATATTTATAATTGGGATTTTAGTGTTATTGATATTGGTATCAGCTGTTGGTGTGGTGTTTAGAATATTTTGGCCAGATATTTCAATTGTTGAAACTCAGGTATTGAGATGGGCATTATTCATTGATATTGCAATCGTATCATTTTTATTGGTATATTGGATAGTTAGAGGATTCTTTTCAATATTTTCAAGGACAATGTATTTACAACAACATGTATTCTATTATGTAAATGGTTTCGTTAGACCATTAAGTTGTTTAATTTGGGCTGTTATCGTTTACTATGCAACCGAGCCAGTATTGTTATTACCAGATTACACCAAAGATCCAATGTCAAAATATTTTATAGCATTAAGAGCCGTTATGTTTGTAAGTTTATTGTATTGTGCTAGAGTGGTATTGGTTAAAATATTAGCTGCCAGAACCAATAGAAAAGCATTTTACACCTCTTTGAAACAATCATTATTAAATGAGGAGTTATTGGAACAACTATCCACTAGAAAACCATCGGTATTATCACAGTCTGTATCTGCAAGTTTAAAACAAAAAAAGAAAATGGGAATAAGTCAATGGATCGAATCATTGAAAATTCACAATCAGTTGAGTGGTAAATTAAGTGCAAAGGCTGATCAGTTTACAACAGAGGATGCAAAGAAAATTGCAAGAGCAATGTTAAATAATGCAGATCGTGGTAGCAAAGGTTACTTGGTTAAAGAGGATCTTAGTGGCTATGTAAAGGAAAAACATTTGGATAAAGCATTCAATACCATTGGTAGTATAAATGGTGATGTAATTAAAAAACTTGACCTTACCAATTGGATACTTCGTGTAGTTAGATCCAGAAAAACATTGGAATATCGTCTAAGAGATCACGAAGATATTGGACGTGTAATCAATGAAATTGTAAACTTTATATTTTGGATTTTAATGTTTTTATTTGTAATGACTTTATATGGTGTTGAAGTTAGTGTTTTCTTGGTACCATTATCAACTACAATTTTAGCTTTATCATTTGCATTTGGTACAACATTAAGAAATGTTTTTGAATCTTTAATTTTAATATTTTTTGGTAAGTTAAAATATATATATACATATAATGGTCAGATCAATAGAATATACTAATTAATATCTATTATTATTACACAAACATATATATATATAGTAAGACCATTTGAAGTTGGTGATAAAGTTGTAATTAATCAATTAGAAGGTTTATTTGTTGACAGAATTGGTATTGTATTTACATCATTTAAAAGTTTAGATGGCAAAGCGGTTTATTTACCAAATTCAACATTGGTAATGGCAAGAATTGAAAATCATCAAAGATCAGAAGAAGTTAGTGTTGGACTTGATGTCACAGTAAACTTCAATACACCAGTTGAAAAATTACACCAATTAGAAAATAAATTGAGTGAATGGGTTAAAAAGAATCCAGAGAAATGGCGTCCAGATGTTTATTTATCATTCTCAGCAATCACTGGCACAAATTATATAACAGTAAGATATGGTGGTTCAATCATTTCAAGTTGGCAAGATGGTAAAAGAGTTAGAATCATTAAAAATGAATTTTTATTTAAAATGAAAGAATGGTTAAGTGAATCTCATTTGGCATTTGAAACATTTCCACCAAAGCAACAAATCGAATTATTACAACAACCTACTTTTTCTCATTTTCTGCCACCTCAACCAAATTTAACTAGTAGAAATTAATTAACTTATTGTTAATTTATTTATTATATTCATGTATATACTTTTTTTTTTTTTTTTTTTTTTTTTATTTTTTTTTTTTTTATTTTTTTTTTTTTTTTTTTTTCATTTTTTTTTTTTTCATTTTTTTACAACAAAAGATATTCTAATGGACAAAATAAATTATTTTATTTTATTCTCTATATATAATCAAAAAATTTTGATATCATATTTCCCAAATCTTAACTTTTAAAAAATCTCATTTTTTTTTTTTATATAAATTTTAAAATATAAATACAAACAATACTTTAAATTATGTCTGTTTTATATATTATAAATTTAATAACCAAATTTCTTTTTTAAAACCTTCACAATTTTTTTTTTTTAATTTTTAATATTTTGCAATTTTTTTTGATTTTTTTGATTTTTTTTCTCATTTTTTATTTAATTAAACTATTGCACCACTACACTGTTAGCGATAAAAATAAAATTTTTTTTTTTTTCTTTTTTTCACTATTAATAATTATATTAACACGTGTGCAACACTAATACAATAATGAGTTCATTAGAAGTTATAGATAAACAATTGAATTCATTATATCTTTCTAGAAAAGAAATACCAAAAGATGGTTCATGTTTAGTAAGTAACATATATGCATACATATACACAGTATACATATTTATATTTTAATAATAATTATCAAACAATACATATTTATATATACAGTTTAGATGTGTTAGTGAATCGATTTTTGGTACACAAAATTATCATTCTCAAGTTAGAAAACAGTGCATTAAATATTTGGAATTAAATAGAGATTTATTTGAACCATTTGCATGTATTCATAATCCATGGGATAAATATATTTTAGAAATGAAAAAAGATGGTACATGGGGTGGTGAGGTTGAATTACAAGCAATTTCTTTAATTTACGAGTAAGATATATATATATATATATATACATATACATATAGAGAGAG
>JACAFZ010032152.1:0-10163 GCA_015252675.1 Dictyostelium gargantuum | reverse complement strand
GGATTAGAGTATATACGAATGTGTGGAAGTTTAGCTTATATTTAGGGCATTCGGTATTATACAGATAGATTAGGTTGGATTAGAGGCGAAACGCCAACACTTTTTTTTATTTTTTTTTATCTTACCATAAAGAGTAAATAAAGAAAGATTAACAATATCATTTGGCATAGTATCAAATGGATATGTGTTAAAGAGTAAATAAAGAAAAATTAACAATATCATTTGGCATAGTATCAAATGGATATGTGTTAAAGAGTAATGAAGGTGTGAAAGCATGTATATAGATAAAGTTAAGCCTGATAGTTTACTATGGGGGCGATAAGAACTTGATACTATGATACATGTTAGTAAACAAATAATTGTATTGTTGTATTGATACATGATATTGTGATACATGATTAATAAACAAATAATTAGATTGTTGTATTAAGTACATAATAATAAATAGTAACAAATAATCACATTATTGTACTAGTATATAATATTATGATACAAGATTAACAGATAATTACATTTGTTGTATTAATATATAGTATTATAATACATGATTAGTAAACAATAATTATTCATTAACTCAATGGATATGTGTGTTGTAAAAAAATGATATATAAAAGAAAATAATCTAATTAAAAAACTTTTAATCATTATTATATCTTTTATAGAATGGCTAAAAAAGTTATTACACCAACAAAGGTTACTAAAGCCGCTAAAACAACAACACCTCCAAGACAAAAGGAGGATCCAACATTAAAGGAGATACCAAAAGTTACTGATGATAACAGTAATGAGGTAGTTGATGATATATATCAACAACACTCCGATGATGAAAAGAGAGACTCATTGAGTGGGGTAGTAAGTTCAATAACAAGGCTCAAAGAGACTGTTGAACACCTCACAGAAAAATTCAATGAGAAAGAAGAAGAGGTTGCTAGCCTCAAGAACACCATCGTATTGATGAATACTATCAAGGAGACCAAAGTCAGAGTAATGGATTCTAAAACCATTGACTCGATAAAGACTGCTCCTGATGGAAATACTCAATTTGAGAGATTCATTCATCATTGTCCGGAATTTAACCTAACTCCAAATCTATATGAGTTTTTAAGAAACGGCTGCTCTAATGAGAAGACCGCAAATTCTTTAACTGCATATGATATGGATGTTGAGGGTGATTCTCTAAGGGACATCTTAAAAAGAGTATTCAAACCAGATAAGGAAGTCGAAAGAAAGACTGACCTTCCAATGACTCTAAGAGATCTCCAAGAGGGGCTAAACAATGCTTCCAAAATAACTTCGGCTAAGGAGAGCGAAGGTAATATGGACAAGGTAATGGGTTTTATAAACCAAATTTCTCCTCCATTCTTCAATGGAAAAACTCAGGAGGAAAAGTTTGAAAAGAGCAAGATAAATAATTTCCTTTTAGGTAAAGAAATTTTAATTGCTAGTAACCACCCAGATCTTACCCCAGAGTTAAGACAAACAATAGCCAACTGTAAAACAATCGAAGATTGTAGAACTGAAATCTCTAATTATTGCTACAATGAGAAGAGAGTGTTAAAAAATGGCAGTTTGGGTAAAAGATTAAGGGATAATGGTACACCGGCAACTCCACAAAGAACTGGTATTACTAAACCAGCTGCTTCGGGAGATAAAAAAGCTGCCGCTGATATCATTAGAAAGAAAACAATTAACTGTAGTTCAAATGTTAACTTAGGTGTCATATATGACAATATTTTAATATTCAGAAACATTAATGGTGGTTGTTTAAATTGTGGTCATGCCCACATGGTAAGAGACTGTAAGAGCCAACCATCAAATGAAAAGGTAACAGTAGCTGCTGTTAACCAAAAAAAGCACAAATGACTCGATGCCGATGATGGTATAAAAGTAAATAATAATAATAATATTAATAAAAATATTTTATATAAAAGTTATTACTTTTCACAATATCATCATCTTGAAGACAATGATCAATTAGAAGATCATGTGTCATTAAATAATTTATGTGACATTTATAAAAGTTTGAATCATACTAATAATGAGATTAGTAGTGATCCAAATAAAAGTCATAACAAAGTAAAAAAATATTTAAGTAAAGTTTATGATGTGAAATTAAAACATAATGATGATGTTGAAATTCCTTCAAAACTAGAAATAGAAAAACCCATTAAAGTAATTAATGAAAAAAACATTAATGAGACTAATGAGGAAAAAAAGAGTGAACAAGTTTTATATAGTGAAAAGAATTATATAGTTAACATTTATAATCACCTTAAAAATAGAAAGTTTGACTTTAATTCCATAAAGAGAAAAGGGGAAGGTAAAGATAAACAAATATATGAGATTAGATTTGATGAGAATTCAAAACCTTTAGTTACAATGGTTGGAAATTCATCCATTGGTAATAAAGAAATTATGATTCCTATCATAAAAGGTATTGTGATAGAGAATAGAAATAATATGAATAAACCTCGTCTAATTCTAAATCCAAAGAAAACAAATGAAACCTCAAAAGTTATAATAGATACAGGTAGTAATGTTAGTTTAATTAATAGAAAATTGTTAACTAATAAAATGAAAGAAATGATACATTGTAGTAAAGATAATGTTGAATTTCCACTACTTGGTATTAAAGAATCAAATGTCCAAGACATTAATATACAATTAGAAGATAATGTATATAAATTCTTTATAACTGATGTTGAAGTGGTTGATGTTTTGATTGGTAATGATATATTAAAAGATTCAATCATTGACCAACAAAAACAAACATTAACACTCAATGGTACAAGGTTTAAAATTGAAAATCAGAAATCAAATGAGTATAAATGTAATTTGAATACTGAAGAAGAAGAATATATTAATTCAAAATTCGAAGAAGATGAAGATATAAAAAACAAAGTAATAGATATTGTTGAAAATCTTCCTTCTACAATTTGCGATATATTAGTAAAAAAGGACCCTTCAGAAGAGGAGGTTAACATTATAACTAGATATATTAGCAATGAATTTGAAGATGTGATAGTTGAGAAACTTCCAGAGATATCTGATCAATTGAAAAGATCAAAGAGAAGTAAAATCATTCACAATATTCTTATTAAAGCAGGGATGGATATTAAACCAACAAAGAGGTTGATTTATTATACATCTGAAGAACATAAGAAATTGGTTGAAGAAATGATTGAGAAATTTTTAGATCTAGGAATTATCACAAGATCAAAATCCAATTATTCATCACCAATTATTCTTATTAGAGAAGAAAATAAATGGCGTATTGTTCATGATTATCGTAATTTAAATGAAGTAACGGTAAGAGATGATCACCCATTTACACCAGCAGATGGCTTAATTAACCAATGCAGGGACTCTAAATTGTTCTCTAAATTCGATATGATAATGGGATTTTTTCAGGTATTAATGAACCCGAAACATCAACATTATACGGCGTTTACAACCCACATAGGTAAATTCGAATACATGAGAATGCCTATGGGTTTGGTAAATTCGCCTTCAACATTCGCTAGGCTAATGGTTGAAATATTTGGAAAAATTAAAAATTTGTTACAATACTTTGATGATCTTTTGATTCATACAAAAGTAAATTATAAAAAACATTTTATAGAAATTATAAGAATGTTATTATATTGTAGAAAATACATGATCTTTATTGCAAAATCTAAAAGTCATATGTTTAAAAGAGAAATTGATTTTTTAGGTTTTCAAATAAACCAAGATGGTGTATCACCAAGAGCTGCTAAAATTAGAGCTATAACTGAATTACCAAATCCAAGAACTGCCAAAGAAGCTGAAGCAGCACTAGGTTTGTTTGGGTTTTTCAGAAGAGTTATTCCCAATTATGCGGAAAAAACAATTCACATATCGGCAGAATCAAAGGTCAAGGGGGGGAAACTATCTGATAAAGCAATTGAAGAGTTTATTGCTTTGAAAGAAGAGTTCAAAGGTGATAATGTAGTCGCCATCCCAATTGAAAAAAATGATACACCTGTCGATATGACAATACTGGAGGAACCACATGGGTTGCCTATAAGAGATCCAGTTAATATAGTGAATGGTGGATACCATTTATATTGTGATGTTAGTGACCTAGCACTGTCAGGTGTACTATATCAAATACAAGAAAGTAGACTAAGACCAATATGGTTTCATAGTAGAAAACTATCAGAAACCCAAAAGAGATATAGTATTGGTGATAGAGAGTTTCTTTCGATAATAGATTCACTCAAAAAGTTCCAACATTTGTTGATTGGAAAAAGAGTAACAATTTATACAGATCACCAGAATCTGCTATATGTATTAAACAAAACAAGTGAACAACTATTATCAAATAGACAAATAAATTACATTAAGTATTTAGAGGAATTTGATAAGGAGTTGGTACATATTAGTGGTAATAAAAATGGGGTTGCTGATTTCTTATCTCGTAAATATGATACATTCCAATGGGATGCCTCATTTCTAGAAAAGATTAAAGAAGAACAAAAAAGTTCCCAATGGCTAAAAGAGATGAAGAATAATCCGAATTTATGCATTGAGGAAACAAACGATATATGTTATCTTGTTGAAGATGGTATTAGAAAATTAATTATCATTGAAAAAGAAACAATCGATACAATAGTAAGAGAATATCATGATGCTAAATATAGTGGTCATAAAGCATTCGAAGTTGTATATGGCAACATTAGACAAGACTACTATTTTAGAGAAATGTCCTCTATTATTAAAAGATATCAAATCATGTGCAATATGCCAGTTGAATATCAATAGAAAAGAAACTGGGTTACTCCAAAGTTTGGAAATACCCTATGAGGTTTGGAGGGATATATCAATGGATTTCGTCTCCATGCCCAAATCTAAAATGTCAATGAATGGGTTTGAAGTTGAAGTAGATCAATGCTGTGTTATAGTGTGCAGATTGTCTAAGATGGTTCATGCAATCCCATGTGCTAAGACTATTAATGCTGAACACACAGCACAAATGATGTTGAATCATGTGTTCAGATTACATGGTTATCCAAGAACCATTGTTTCAGACAGAGATCCTAAATTCGTATCAGAAATATGGAGGCGATGGGCTGAAGTAATGGATTCAAAGTTAAAAATGACTGTGGCTCATAGAGCTAAAGGTGATGGTCAAACTGAAAGAAAAATCCAAGATTTCGTTGCAATTCTAACAAAGATGTCAAGTTCCTATGGTGAGGGCTGGGCTGATCTTATTTCGTTAGCTGAATTTGCAATGAACTCATCTGTTAGTAAGGTAACTAAAATGTCACCTTTTCAAATAGTATATGGATTCAATCCGCCTACACCAGTTAGTCATTTTAATACTTTAACAAAAACCAAAATACCGTTAAGTAGTATTAAGAAAATCGTACGTGATAATACTCTTGATGCACAAATTGCTGCACAAAAATATTATAATAAAAATCGTGGTAAATTACCCGACTACAAGGTGGGGGATAAGGTCTTTGTAAAAAGAAAGTACTTTGATACTGGCCTATCCAAAGATATCATTTCTAAAAAGCTAGAGTCAAAGAATTGTGGTCCATTTAAAATTTTAGATGTTAATGGAAACAATGTGACACTTGATCTAATCAGTTATCCAAGAAAGCACAATGTGTTCAACATTGATCAATTGGTGCAATTATTTGAAGATGATGATTGGGTAAGAAATGAGATATCAATGCCTGATCCAGAAGAGATCGAGGAGTCCACCTATGAAGTTGAGAAAATTTTAAACTATGATAAGAAACGTAGATTATACCTTGCCAAATTTATAGGCTATCCGGAACCTGAATGGGTTAAAGAGGTCGATGCGAACTGTGATGAACTAATTAAGGAATATTGGGATGAGATTCAATCCGAAAAATTGAACTCTAAGCGCGGGAGGGAGAGCAGGCTGCAAGAAAGTCTTGAGTCAATTGTTCATCCTGAACCCCTCAATGTTCCTGAAAACGAATCAGCAGTAAACAACGACCTCCAAAACTTAAACAGTTCTGGTAACGCTAAGAGATCAAGAACAGGTAGAAAGAAGAAAACCAACGAAGAGCCAAAGGAGCCAGAAGTTAGGTTAGCAAGTAGTGGTAGAAAGATTAAAAGTCCAAGTAGATTCCAAACCTTGAAATCTCCTTCAGAGGGGAGGGGAAGGTGTTAGAGTCTCACTCTTTCCACCATATAAATTAAATTATTAATATGAACGTTATTAATGAATTTAATTTTATATGTAAAAATTTCAACAGCTTTTTTCATATTTTTTCAATTTTCGAATTCTTCGAATATTTTTTATAGTTTTTTTAAATAAATAAAGCTTTTCACGCACGACGTGTTTTTAAGGCCTATTGCGCAATTCGATACAACAATTATTTCTTTGTGTAAGATCTTTTTATATTTTATTTCTTTTTCAATCTCATTTCTATTATCTGTAATCTCCATCAATGATTAAATATAGTTGGATTAGAGTATATACGAATGTGTGGAAGTTTAGCTTATATTTAGGGCATTCGGTATTATACAGATAGATTAGGTTGGATTAGAGGCGAAACGCCAACATTTAATTTGATTATCAACTGAAACTTCGAATGAAAAAACTTTGTTTGATATGTGTTTATTTTCAATCCACATGGATTTTGAAGACATTCGTTAGATAGTTTTGTATTCATTTTGTAAATGAACAAAAAATGGAGTTACGTTTATGAATAGATTAGAGGGGTTTGTTGGGCCATCATTATTAACATCATGTAAAACTACAATATTATTAATCTTGAAGTAATTAAATTTGTTTTCACCTCTACCATTGTAGATGATATTTTATCAATTTTAAATGGAACATTAGGTATTGCAATTATCAATTCATCATTTGCAACACAAGAATTATATGCAAAAGTTAATTATTTAGAAAAAGAATTAGAAAAAGCAAATGAAATATTTAATAAACTTTCAAATAATAATAAAAAATCAGTTGATGATGATAGTACCATAACAGCATTACAGAAGAGTCATTTAAAAACAGTTATGAAAAATACAATTGAAACAATTAAAATTCTACCATTTTTTATTGAAATAGTGAACAGAGATGGTAATGAAGTTCCATATGAACGTCAATTAAAGGAAAAAACTAACCAAATTAAGAATGTTAAAGTCAAATCGTACATTAATACAATATTCAACAAATCTAAAATAATAATTAATCAAGAATATCAAAATATAATAAATTCAGAAAATCAATTTATAAACAACAATCATAATTGTAACAGTTTGTATGAATTTATGACAAGAAATTGTGAAAATGAAAAAGAAAAAGAATTGATTAAATTAAATATAAATAATTATCAAGAATTAATAAAAATTGGATCAATTCATATTTATAGTGTTGTATGTAATATATTTAAATCCAATTTTTATTAAAAAAAAATTATTTTTAATTACTAATTTAATATAATAATTTATAAATTTTAAAATTAGCTTCTCTCTACCAAAAACAGTGATGTTGTTGCTAAATTATCATCGTTTTTATCATCTGACAAGAAAAATACTGCTACATATTTTGAAAATTTAAGTGTATCCGAAAAAATTTCAGATTGGTCAACCTGGTACCAACATGATAATCTATTGAAGAAGTTTATTTTGAAAATTATGAAAATAACATCTGAACAATATGACTCTCTTACAGCAGCTGAAAAAAATGGTTTGAAAATATTTTTTAAATACCATACTGATAAACCAAATGCAGTTAAAGTCAAATATTCAAGAAGAAAACTTTTGCCATCCACCATTATTAGAAGTTCCAACGATGATGGAGAAAATAGTGCAGAAGAAAATAGACCAACTAAAAAAAGTAGATCCAAACACTCTCAAGAATAAAATATTATATATAAAATATAACACAATCCATTAGTTTAAATAGTATTTATAAATTAATCTTAAATTACAACAATGTAGAATAGTAAATACATTTTAGTTTTTTTTTTTTTCTTTTTTTAAAAATTTTTACAAAAGTTTTTTTTTACATAAATTTATTTTTTATAAAAAAGAATACCAACAATTTTAAATGAACGTTTTTTTTTTTTTAAAAATATTTTTTTGACCAAAGTGAACTTTTTTATTTAAAGTTGTTTTTAAATTTATTTTTTTTATTTTTTTTAAAATTGAATGGTGATCAACAACAAATATTGTAATTGATAATATTATATATACATAATGATAAAAGATGTGAAAAAAATGATATATGTAAATAAATAGTAAATATAAATGCTATATGATAGATGATAGATGATAGATGATAGATGATAGATGATAGATGATATATGATAATAAATGATGATAGATGATAGATGATAGATGATACTAGATACATGATAAAAATACATTATATATAAATGAAAAACGATTGTGATACAGAACACGATACGATACATGATTCATCATACATGATAAGACAAATGATACATGATACATGATACACGATAATAAATGATGATAGATGATAGATGATACTAGATACATGATAAAAATACATTATATATAAATCAAAAACGATTGTGATACAGAACACGATACGATACATGATTCATGATAAATGATAGATACATGATACATGATACATGATACGACAATGAAAAAATAGCAATAATATTTTTTGTGCGCAATGGTTTATAATAGGTATGTATTTTTTTTATTTTTTTGTTTATTTGTTTATGCATATATTAAAATTTAAAATTATAACCAGCAGGTCCATTTGAAACCGAATATGTAAACTGCCTAACCTGAACCGCTTCCAGTTTAACTAAACCTCCACTAAAGTTCTCATTCAACATCCATATGCTCAGTAATTATCTCATATAAAATGATTTTTCTACTGGACCATGAATTTAACTACAAAGTGGCAAATAACTTTAACCCGATAAACCCACTTCAACACGAGCTTTTAACTGGAACAACTTTAGTATATGCTATTGGAGCTGGAATTACCTCGCCTGCTGGCACCTATTCCTTAATCGTACCTGTAAAAAAACAAACAAATAAAAAAATAAATATAATATTTTTAAAAACCGAATTTTTATAGAAATTTTGATTATTATTATTTCCATTAAAATTTATTATACATAAATATTTTATATATATATTATTTATTTATTCATAATAATTTTTTTTATAAAACAAATTATTTTTTAAAATAAAATTATTTGCTTTTTTAAAAAAATAAAGTGTTTGCAAAAAAAAACATATTTAATGTTTATAAATTAATATATTTAATTATTTCCATTAAAATTTATTATACATAAATATTTTATATATATATTATTTATTTATTCATAATAATTTTTTTTAAAACAAATTATTTTTTAAAATAAAATTATTTGCTTTTTTAAAAAAATAAAGTGTTTGCAAAAAAAACATATTTAATGTTTTATAAATTAATATATTTAATTATTTTTTAAAATAAATTTTTATTAAGAAATATTTAATTTTGCTGTTTTGTAAATTCTTATTTTTTGCATTAAATATTATTTTTCTAAAATATTTTGTTTCAATAAATATTTTGTTTACAAAACAAAATTCTCAATTTTCTTAATTCTGCAAAATAAAAATTAATATAAATTTTTTTTTTTTTATTAATTCACAAAATAAAATTTTATCCAAAACAGTTTTTTTGAAATTTTTATTTTTTTCATTTTTGCAATAATTTTTTTTATTGAGATTTTTTTTTTTTATAAATAAAATATTTTTTGGGTGTTTTTTTCGGTTTTTTTTTCTTTGGCGCCAAAAAAAAATAAAAAAATTAATGTGGAACACCACCCCTATCTCCAATTTGCAAAAAAAAAATTTTTACAAAAAAAAAATAAATGTTAGGGGTCTTCCAGTGTTTTAACTTGTAAACTACTTGTTTGAGAGAAACGGTTGCTTTCTCATTTTCGTTGAATTTTAATTGGTTTCTTTTATACCAGACCAGTACAAATATGATTGCAGCTGTGTTGGATACTATTGTATCATCCAATTTGCCCAGAATTTTTTCATTCCAATCACATCTTGAGTGGTTTGCTCTTCCTATGATGGTGTTGAAAATGTTTTGACTTGTGTTCTTGATGGAAGGACACTCGAAAAATATGTGTTCTGATGATTCCTCTTGGTTGCAATGCGGACAATTG
>JACAFZ010032141.1:0-10168 GCA_015252675.1 Dictyostelium gargantuum | reverse complement strand
AAATGAAAAAAAATAAAAAAAACAACAACAACATCAACAACAACAACAACAACAACAACAACAACAACAACAACAACAACAACAACAACAACAACAACAACAACAACAAACTTTAACATTATTACAAAAGAAAGCTAGAAATATAATTTATTGTTATCTTGGCCAATTAATTGCAAACGAAGAATTATCATATCACGCTGTGGTTGAAAAAGAATTAATTGATGTATTGTTTTTACTTTTACGAAAACCAGAAACAAAAACTTATTCAATTACTCAAATTTTCTTTTTAATGAAATTAAATCCTTCTTCTTCTTTATCAACTAGTGGCGGTTCATTAATTACTTCATCACCAACATCACCAACATCATCATCAAATATTACATCGTCAGGTTCATTAGTACAATCATTGTCATCATCATCTATATCAACACTCGCTGAGCAAAATACATTATCAGAGATTTACAGTACATATATTTCAGAATTATCAATGATTAAAGAGGAAACAGCATGTACACCAGAATTTAAATTTGATTTAATTTTATCAATGTTGGAGGGTATTAGACAAATTGTTAAAAACAACCCAAAGAAACAAAATCTATTTAAAAAGTATGGTGTTTTCATTAAAATTGTTACATTGGTAAATGCAGATGATAAAAAAGAACGTTTATCAATTTTATGTCATTCAGTACTTCGTACAGTTATCCTTTTGATGGTAAATAACCAAAAAATTAAAAAGCATTTTCGCACACATATAGGTTATGATACAATTAAAGATTTAATTGTTAAATCTGAAGGTGAAATTTCTGAAACTACTATGAATATTTTATTTGATATGGTAAGTTTAAAGTTTAAATAATATACAGCCTATATATATATATATACTAATGTTTTTATTTATTTTAATAATAACAATTAATAATATAGATTGTTGATGATGAATTTGATATTGAATATAAATATATAATTCAAAATCAAGATTCATGTTTATTATTATTTAATTTACTAAGATATTTCCCAACTTCATTACAACATAAAGTATTGGATAGATTTATAGTAATGGTTCAAAAATGTACAACCAATCAATCGGTTTGTTGTAATTGTCATTTAATTTATAATTTATTGGAAGCAATTTATAAGGGTCAACCAATGGAAATTACATCGAAAATATTAGAATTGATTCAAAGTTTAGGTGTTCATAGTGTAACGGTTAGAGAATTGAAAAAGTTATTTGGTTTGTTAAAGAGTGAACAGGGTGATTATCGTCCACCAACTACATCAGCATTATTAAGAACATTACAAAATATTTCAAATTCACGTAATCCAGGTCCACAAGTTTATTTTGATTTTGATGGCAAAAATAGTTGCATCATTTTACCAACATTTGATAAATGGCCATTTTCAAAAGGTTTTTCATTTTGTACTTGGGTTAGAATCGAATCATTTATTGATCCCACCGGCAGACCTGAATATAAGCCAAGATTGTTTAGTTTTCTATCTGATAGCGGTTGTGGTATCGAGGTACTTTTCATTTATCAACAACTTCAAGTACTAACGGTTAGTCATGGTCAATCGAAACCTGTGTTCTCTAACCAATCATCTCCATCATTGGATGAAAGAGAATGGTATTTTGTATCCATTGTTTACTCTACCAATTTAATTTCCTCAAACGAAATCAAAATTTATATCAACGGTCAATTATCTGCAAAATCACCAATCAAATTGAATATGTCTGGTGGTTCTTTAATGAATCATTTTAAAATAGGTAATAATTCAAGTAACAAGATCTCAGGTGATCGTGAAAATCCTCTCTATGGTCAAATGGGTGCATTCAATATATTTGATGAGTCATTATCACCAAATCAAATTCAAGCAATCTATACTTTGGGTCCAAATTTTAATACCTCTTTTCAAGATGTAGAAGGTTCAACCAAATCTGCTCACACATTTGAAAGTTCATTGACAAGTCATTTGTTCTTAAATTACAATTGTCGTGCATTGGATGGTGATTTATGTTTAGATAATACACCAGACATTGGTGGTGATAGAAATTACGATGCAACATTGGTCTCCATTAATCCATGTGTATCCAGAGATATCAAAGATATTATCTATTGTTTAGGTGGTATCAAAGTATTGTTTCCATTGATTCAGCAGATTAATAATCCAATCGCAACCATCTCACCATCAACATCAAATGATCTATCCACCATCAATAGCAGCGAAAATAACATTAAATTAACCAATCAAGTTTTGGCATTATTCAAACACATGTTAAAAGAAAGCGAAGCAAATCAAGAGGAGATGTTACGTTGTCAAGGTTTTTCGGTCATGGGATACCTATTACAACAAATTTCACCAGAAAATCTTACAATTGGTTGTATCAATATTTTCAGAGATATGTCCAATCAAATTTCTGACCCAACCTTGGTAGAAGAAGTGTATAGTAATTTAATGTTGAATTTTTGTCTATGGATAAAAACAAAATTTGAAATGCAAAGAAATTTATTGGTAGTAATTAAACAAATCATCTTTAGTGACAAGTATGATCAAATTTCAGATATAATTACAGTCCAATTGATTTTAGACATTATGAATGATTTCTATTGGTACGATGATAGTAAAAATGAAGCACATCGTAATCATCATTTCTTTTCAAAAGAAATTTTATCAAAAAGACCATCTCCATCGGATATTCACGATTTACGTCAAATATTCTTTGAAGTTTTACGTTTATTACTCCGTCATCAAAAGTCAAATGATGTTCAATCAATTGTTAGATTTTTAATCTATTGTAAAGATTCTCAACAATTAATCGAGATGATGGAATTTATTTTAGATATTTTATCAACAGATAATCAAATAAGTGGTATTAGCACTACTAGTAGTAACCATCATCAGCATCATAGTATCAATATAGGTCCAACTTTAAACAGTACAACCAATAGCAGCAGCAGCAGCAGTGGAGGTACAAGTAGTAGCATGTCACAAATGTTATTTGATGAGTTAATGTCATTTGGTGGTACAGATATATTTTTAACATTATTAAAGATTGATGATGAAAAAGTTAGAATTATGGCGATTCAATTAATTAGTAAAATGCATGCACTATGTGGGTTATCTCAAAATAAGAAACAAAAGTTAAACATGTTTCAAGATTCAATTATCATTGCACGTTGTTTACATACATTCCCATTAACAGAAGAAACATTCAGATTCTTGTTGGCATTTACAATGGGTTATGATTTCACTCCATCCAATAGTATGAATAATCAACCACATCAGTGTCAAAACCCACAACAATCAAGATCACCAACTCATTATCCATTACCATGTTTAGATAAATACAAAATCATCAAAAATAATGAAATTTTAACAGTCATTTTCAAATTATTATCAAACACCGAGGATATTTTATTACGTCAAACCATGTTACAAGAGATAAAATTATTAATATCAGATGATGAATCTTCAACTGTAAACAAGAATTCATGTTTGTCAATTGATAAATGGGTTGATCATTTGTTTAGTATTATTAATGATGTCGAAATTAAAAATGATACACAGTATTCAAATGTAACCGATTTAATTATTGATATTATCAAGATTTTAGTGATTCATTCATTTGATGAACCAAAAGTTGGCTATAAAACTTTGGAACATATATTAGCAACTCTTAGACCATATGGTGAACGTGGTGTATTGGATTACAATTCTTTAGTTCGTACTTTACTTTTAAATATTGTTTTATCAGTAAAATCTAAAGCATTAACTATTATTGGTGATAATCAATCTCCACTGATGAAAAAATCAAAAAAGGTTTTGGGTTTTATTGAAAATCTAATTCATTTCTTTTTATTGGCTGAAGATTTTATTTTTTATTCACCAAAAGATAATGGTGGTGGTAATCATGATGGTGGTGGTGGTATTCCTTCAAGTCATGGTAGTGGTAATTTATTACATACAAGTAGTGGTTCATTTAGATCTTCAATGATTGGTTTTAATGAGTTTGGTATTGGTATAACAACACCACCATTAACATCTACCGCCTCTAGTTTTACAAATAATAGTGGTGTTGCTGCTACTAGCAGTAACGGTAGTTTTGATCCAAATTATAGTTTAACATCATCTCCACTCCTTTCATCATCCTCTAGTGGTATAACACCACAATTAATGCAACATCCATCACATCATGGTAATAACACACCTAGTAGTAATCATGGAAGTTTTAGTAATTTTAATTCACCAAATTTATTATCAAATTCTTATGGTTCATCAGTTGCAAACAATCAGTCACCATCATCAACGTCATTATCATCATCATTTAGTTTATCAATTTTAGGTGGTGGTGGCGCAGCAAATGTTGGCTATAGTAAATTACATATCAATCAAGATACCAAAGAATGGGAAGATTCAACATTGGTCAAAGAGATATTGGATTTGGTTGATACATTAAAACTTTATAATTATTCAAATGATAGTGTATTCTCTACATCAAATATTCAAGCGGTTGGAAAATCTACTGCAAATTTAATGTTTTCAACTCATTATCATAGAATATTCCTTAGATTTACTTTGGAAGCAATTAAAGTTTGTAACAAACCAGATTCATTAAACACATTGATGGGTCACGTAATGAGATTAAAGAATTTATGTGAAAAAGATTTCCATTCGAAACCAGAAGATACATTAAGCAACTATAGATTTATTTTCATTTTATCTCACTTGATCAAATCTTTAAAATCAATTATAGATTTAAATTTACCATTACATCAAAAAACCTTAGTACCATTTATGAAAGATATCATTCGTAAATTAAAAACTATTATAATTGAAAACTTAATTAACCAAAGTAAACAACTTCAACAATTACAATTACAACAGCAACAACAAGGTCAACAACAAGGTCAACAACAAAGTCAACAGTCTAAAGATTTGTTTCAAATGTCATTACCATCTTCACCTTTGTCACAATCTCAACAATTTATAATTCAACAAACTCAACAAATTCATCAAATATTATCATCTCCTTCATCATCATCTGGTAACAATTTCAACAATAGTAATGAAGATGTAGAAATTTCAAATTGGGTTGGTGAATTAACAGATTCAAGTAGAATTGTTGAATTTTGTTCAATTGTTGTTACATCATCAAGATGGTCACAATTGGTTCAATACATTGATAGTCAAACTCATTTCACCAGTGGTGAGGAGAAATTATTATTTGCATGGGTAGAAAAGAGAAAGAAAAAATCATATAAAAATGTATTGACTCTTGATGAAAAAGAAGCTGAATCATTTAATGTAGCAGAAAGAAAAGCAGATTTCGATTTAAATTCAATACAAAATAAATTATGGGCACCAGAGTGTGAAAGACGTTCATTATATCTTTCAAAGGCAAAGGAGTTGCGTAACCAAACCGCTGTTCAATGGAGAAAAATATTAAGATCTCTAACCAATGAAAGAGGTCCTTGGGGTACCACTGAATCTATCGTCCATTGGAAATTAGATAAAACTGAAAATAACTCTTCAAGAATGAGATTGAAATTAAAAAGAAATTATAAATTTGATGAACATTTAAATTGTGCAATTGATGACTCTGAAAATCAAGATCATAGCAACAACACACAACAACAATCAAAAAATAATAATAACAATGAAAATCTATCAGAAAGTAAAAATTTAGGTAATATTATGGCAAATATTAGACCAAATAAACAACAACAACAACAACAAGATGAAGTTGATTCAGACTGGACAATGGTACCAAAGGATTTAGAAAATGAAGAGTTGATTGATAATTTAATTTTACAACAACAGCAACAACAACAACAAAAAGAAAAAGAGAAATTAATCTATTCTACAAGTTGTCATTGGATTACACCATCAAGTTGCAAAAAAGGCAAATTAGAAATTACAACATTAAATTTAATTTTCACTGAAGAAGAGGAGACTGGTACTACTGCTGGTTCAACAACAACAACTGCCACCACCACTCAACAACATAATGATTTAACATTTTTAAAAATTAAAAGATGGCCAAATGAATTAATTAAAGAAGTTCATCTAAGACGTTATTTATTGCGTGGTAGTGCAATTGAAATTTTTATGCGTGATAAAACCAATTATCTTTTCAATTTTAAAAAGAATGAAAGAAACAAAGTGTACAACAAGATCAATGGTGTAAAAAGAGAATTCTCCAAAGAACCAACTCTATCACCATCAGAAATGTTAAAGAAAGCAACCGCTGAATGGCAATCTAGAAGAATTTGTAACTTTGATTACTTGATGACATTGAATACTATTGCCGGTAGGACCTATAATGATCTAACACAATATCCAGTGTTTCCATGGGTGATTGCAGATTACACTTCACCAGTTTTGGATTTCAGTAAACCAGAAACTTTTAGAGACCTTTCAAAACCAATAGGTGCATTGAATGAAAAGAGATTGGAAATTTTTAAGGAACGTTATGAATATTTCGATGATCCAATCATTCCAAAATTCTACTATGGTAGTCATTACAGTAGTGCCGGTATCGTTTTGTTTTATCTCATCAGATTAGAGCCATTTACCACTCAATTTTTAAATTTACAAGGAGGTAGATTCGATCATCCTGATCGTATGTTTGAAAGTATAGCCTTAGCTTGGGAGAATTCACTCACATCGTCAACCGATGTCAAAGAATTGACACCAGAATTCTATTATATGCCAGAGTTTTTAACCAATCACAATGGTATTGATTTTGGTATCAAACAAAATGGTGAAGCAATCAATGATGTTCAATTACCACCTTGGGCTGCAACACCCGATGATTTTATCCGTATCAACAGAGAAGCATTGGAAAGTGATTATGTTTCTAGCCATCTTCATGAATGGATCGATTTGATTTTCGGTATCAAACAACGTGGTAGACAAGCAGAGGAGGTATTCAATGTTTTCTACTATCTAACCTATGAAGGATCCGTCGATATCGATGCCATCGAAGATGAAACCACTAGACGTGCAACTGAATCTCAAATCAATAATTTCGGACAAACTCCAACTCAACTCTTTTCAAAGAAACCACATATTCAACGTGATCCTTTGAATGAATCTCACATGTCCATTCTCAAAACACCACCACATCAATTGCAAGCCTATTTCCTCAAGATTACAAATAAAAATCCTATCGTCTACGTTTATATACCCGAACCAAATCCAATCATGTCCTATTTGGCTGCCGATAAAGTAACTGTGATTGATAAATCTAGAACCACCACCAATCACAAGTGGTTCCCATCCACTCCAAATGAAAAGATATCTCCATTCACCTTTGAATTGGATCCATCATCAACCACCAAACGT
This sequence comes from Dictyostelium gargantuum, assembly GCA_015252675.1. Taxonomy (NCBI): domain Eukaryota; phylum Evosea; class Eumycetozoa; order Dictyosteliales; family Dictyosteliaceae; genus Dictyostelium; species Dictyostelium gargantuum. Next base: position 2,824 of record JACAFZ010032141.1, on the reverse strand, counting down.
AGAATTGGTTTACCCTTTGCCAACGATGTTACCATCTCTCCAAATTGTTTTGCCATAACATCCGATGGTAGATTTGTCATTAGTTGTGGTCATTGGGATAACAGTTTCAAACTATCGTTTGTAGATAACGCTAAATTGATTCAAAGTGTCGTCAAACACAAGGATACTGTAACCTGTTTATCATTGGCATCTGATGGTCAAACCTTGATCACCGGTTCAAAAGATACCACCGTAATGGTTTGGAGAATCATTACCACTAACAAAAGTGGTGCACCAAAATTCGATGATGTACCAGAACATATTCTTTACGGACACGATGATGAAATTACATGTGTAGATGTTAATGTTGGTTTGGATATTTCAATCTCTGGCTCAAAAGATGGTACCTGTATCATTCATAATTTAAAACATGGTGAATATGTTAGATCCATTTATTTACCAAAACAATCTCCAATTAGTTTAATTGCAATTTCAAATCAAGGTTATATTGTTATTTATTCTCAAGTAAGTTATTATTATTATTATTATTATTATTATTATTATTATTATTTTAAATAATATTATTTATTTTTTGTTGTAACATTTTTTAAAAAAATATGTTTTTTTTTTTTTTTTTCTTTTTTTTATTTTTTTTAACACACAACCACCAAACACAAAACTATTCACACACATCACCACACACTTTTTATTTTTTTATTTTTTCAATAGTGGAGTTATCGAATTCGATGTTTTCAAAAAAGTTGTGTTTCTTTTGAGTGGTGGTATTTTGATTAAAAATAAATTAAAATATAGAAATTTCAAATATAATTCGAATATTGTTTTGTTTATTTATGTTTATATTTTTTACTTTTCCAATCTCCATTTATATTCATATATATGTATATTTTTATTTAAATATGAAAACATTTAGTTTTTTTCATAAATTAATTATGATAACAAAATTAATCACACACCCAACATAAACTTTAAATTATTATTATCATTATTATTAATTAATTTTTTATTTTTTAAAATTTATTTAGGCTGATTTAATGATTTATCTCTACAGTATAAATGGTAGACTATTAAAAACTGTAGATACACATGAACGTTTACACAGCATGATAATTAGTAAAGATTCAGAGTATTTGATCACTGGAGGAGAAAGAGGCATTGCAATTATTAGAACATTATTCAACTTGAAACCAACTGCACATAGATTGAAATTTGGAACCCCAATTCATTCATTGGCTATGGCATCCGATTTGAAACATTTAATGGTTGGTCTAGAAGATGGAAGATTATTAATTATTGCCTCAAACTCATCATTACAACCAACTCCTTCAACTTTGTCAAATTTAACTACAACATATTTAACAACTTCAAATAATAATAATAATAACAACAAAAATAATAATAATAATAATAATAATAATAATAATAATAATAATAATAATAATAATAATAATAATAATAATAATAATATTAATAATAATATTAATAATAATAATAATAATAACAATAACACAAATAATAATAATATCAACAATATTGGTAAATAAAATAATATTGTTGTTTTATGTACATATATAACAGTAATATTTAGATTTGAACAAAAAAAAAAACTGAAAAAAGCATTTTATAATAATTCAACTTATAAATAAAATACTTATTTTTATTTCTATTTAAATTTAAAGAGAACAGTTTTATGTGGTGTTGGTTGTGGGTGTGGTGTTTGAAAAATAGATATGTGGTGAATAATGTTTTTTTTGAAATTTTTTTTTTTCTGATTAATGGGGAATATTGAATGCTATTTTTAAAAGAAAACACCCACCTCTTACCCAATTATCCGATTTATAAATAAGTATGCCTCTTTAAAAATTAAAAAACAACAATTTTCTAAAGTTTATATCTAAAAATTTGATATATAAAATTATTCAATAGCTTTTTTTTTTTGGTTTTTTTCTTTACTTTTTATTTTTTTTTATTTTTCAAGAAATTGCTTTATTAAAAATACATAGTCGGGTACAATTGTTCAACCACTAAACACACATAAAAAAAAAAAACAAGCAAGAAAAACAACACTTAAACCACAAACAACAATATTAATAAATCTCACCCAATCCAAGAAATATTTAATAGAATTTTTTTTGTGTAAATACACACTTTTTTTTTTATTATTTTGTATTAATAATTATTTTTTTATTTTAATATTTTTTTAATTTTCTTTTTTTTATTATTTTTAATTTTTTAATAAATTATAAAAAGAAATTATTTAAAGAAAATAAATTCATTTTAATAAATAAAAATAAAATAAAATAAAATAAAATAAAATAAAATAAAAATAAAATCATTGACACACACAATCATACAATCATACAATGAATAATAATAATAATAATAATTATAATAATAATAATAATAATAATAATAATAATAATAATAATAAGTGTTTAACTCTTCTTATGTATGGAGAGCCAGGAGTTGGAAAATCATCACTTGCAATGAAATTCGTTTTAAATGAATTTTCTACAAATTATAACCCAACATTTGAAAATATATATAATACAGAGTTTAATTTTGAGATTGAAACAATAAAATTACAAATAATAGATACAGCAGGTGAATTTTCAGAATTAAAAGAAAATTATTCAAGAATTGGTGATTGTTTTGTGTTAGTATATAGTATAAATTGTAGAGGTTCTTATAAAGAAATTGTATGTATAAATTTTTATTAACCCACAAAAAAAAAAAAAAAAAAAAAAAAAAATTTTATAATTTTTTTTAAAAAAAATATTTTTTAAAAAAAAATTAAAAAAAAAATTATTAAAATTAAAAAACAATT
>JACAFZ010032130.1:0-10195 GCA_015252675.1 Dictyostelium gargantuum | reverse complement strand
TCCGTTCTTTTGTCAAAAAACCCTTGTAAAATGTTGTTTTTTTATTTGTTTTTATAATAATTTTTTTTTTTAATTTTTTAAAAAAAAAAAAAAAAATTTAATATTTTTTTTTTTTTTTTTTTTAAATGTTTAAATTTATATTTTTTTTATATATATAAATATAATATTTAAAAATTATAATATAATGTAAAAAAAATTTTAAAAAATTTAAAGTGTGTTAACTTTTTATTTTAATTTTTTTTATTATTTTTTTTTTTTTTTGGGGGTTTGTGAGAAAATAAATAAATAAATAAAATTTAATTTAATTAATAAGTGTGTGTACTAATTAAATATAGATTTTTTTATCTTTTAATTTTTTTTAATTGAAAATCAATCCACTTTTAGTATTCTTAAAAAAAAAAAAAAAAAAAATTCAAATGGTATGTACGTGTATGTGAGCGTGGGTATATGTGTGTATGTATGTGAGTGTGCGTCTATATTTATATTTATTTTATTAATTATACACGTATTTTATTTTTTTTATAAATTAAAAACTAAATAAAAATTAAAAAAAAAAAAAATATTACACACAAACAAACATTCTTTTTTATTTTTTAATTTTTTTATTTTTTTTTAAATTATAATCACCAAAATTATGATTATTTCGTTGAATGTTAATTTTTTTGCGCAAAATACTTATTGAAAAAAATTTCGTTGAATGACAACTTTTTTTTTTTTTTTTAGCAAATTTTTGTCTTAATATCTCTAGAAAATCATTATAAATTTCTATTAACACCAAAAACAAAACAAAACAACACAACACCACACCACACCAATAAAATACAATATTATATTTCTTGGTGTCATTTTAATATACATATTACCTCACACCACACAAACATAATAATTACACACGCACAAAAACAACAAAAATAACAAAAACAACTAGAGCGTTATTATTTTTTAACCGATTAAATCTATTCACATATATAATAAAATATTATACCACCATCACTTTTTCCTTTTTAGCTTAAAATTTTAAAAAAATAAAAAATAAAAAAAATAAAAATTCAATAAAAATGATTCCAAAAACAAAAGCAGAGGGTGTACCAGATTTTGTATTATTGAATCAAATTACAGAAAATGCATTCATTGATAATTTAAAGTTGAGACATAAAACTGATAACATCTATACATATATTGGAGATGTTTGCATTAGTACAAATCCATTTAAAAATCTTGATATCTATAAAGAAAGTGATATCAAAGCATATAATGGTAGATATAAATATGAAATGCCACCACATATGTATGTATTATTATTATTATTATTATTATTATTATTATTATTATTATTATTATTATTATTATTATTATTGATATTAATATTAATATTAATATTATTTATCATTAAAACATATACACCATCATCAATTATCATCCATATTAATATAAAATTACAAAAACTACTAGTTATGCACTTGCAAATGATGCATATCGTTCAATGAGACAAAATCAAGAAAATCAATGTGTTATTATTTCAGGTGAATCAGGTGCAGGTAAAACTGAAGCAAGTAAAAAAATTATGCAATTTTTAACCTATGTTAGTAGTAATAAAAGCCCAAATGGTGAAAGAATTTCAAAGATGTTATTAGAATCAAATCCACTTTTAGAGGCATTTGGTAATGCAAAAACATTGAGAAACGATAATAGTTCACGTTTTGGTAAATATATGGAGATGCAATTCAATGCAGTAGGTTCACCAATGGGTGGTAAAATTACAAATTATCTTTTAGAGAAATCAAGAGTAGTTGGTAGAACTCAAGGTGAAAGAAGTTTTCACATTTTTTATCAAATGTTAAAAGGTTTATCACAAGCAAAATTAAGTAAGTATATACATTCTCACATCCCCACCATCATCATAATCATCATAATCATCAAAATCATCATAATCATAATCATAATCATAATCATAATCATAATCATACTCATAATCATAATCATAATCATCTTCTTATTATTATTAATATTTTTGAAAATCACATAAAACTAACAAAACTAAATATTTTATTATTTTAAAGATGAACTTGGATTATCACCAAATGCATCAACTTATGAATATCTTAAAAAGAGTACATGTTATGATGTACCAACTATTGATGATAGTGGTGATTTTAAAGTTGTAGTTGTAAGTAATAGTGGTAGTAATATTATTATCAAATTTATTTTAAAAATATTATGGTTTATTAACTTTTTTTTATTTTTTTTTTATTTTTTTTATTTTTTAAAAATTTAATTTAGAAAGCAATGGAAACTTTAGGATTAAAAGAAAATGACCAAAATTCAATTTGGAGAGTTTTAGGAGCAATTTTACATATTGGTAATATTACATTTGCAGAAACTGCAGAACAAAAAACAGGTACAACAACAGTTAGAGTATCAGATCCAAAATCATTGGGTGCAGCAGCAGCATGTTTAAAAACTGATGCACAAACTTTATCGATTGCATTATGTTATCGTTCGATTAGTACTGGTGTTGGTAAACGTTGTTCAGTCATTTCAGTACCAATGGATACTCATCAAGCTGCATTCTCAAGAGATGCATTGGCCAAAGCATTGTATGAACGTTTATTCAATTGGTTGGTTAGTAAAATCAATACCATCATCAATTGCACCACCGAAAAAGGACCAGTCATTGGAATTTTAGATATTTATGGTTTCGAAGTTTTCGATAGCAATAGTTTTGAGCAATTGAATATCAATTTCTGTAATGAGAAATTACAACAACTTTTCATTGAACTTACATTAAAGAGTGAACAAGAAGAATACATTAGAGAGGGTATCGAATGGAAAAACATTGATTACTTTAATAACAAACCAATTTGTGAATTGATTGAAAAGAAACCAATCGGTTTAATTTCATTGTTGGACGAAGCATGTCTAATCGCAAAGAGTACCGATCAAACATTCCTCGATTCAGTTTGTAAGCAATTTGAAAAGAATCCACATTTTCAATCGTATGGTGTTTCAAAAGATCGTTCAATCGGTGATGGTTGTTTCCGTTTAAAACATTATGCCGGTGATGTAACCTATAGTGTAAAAGGTTTCCTCGATAAGAACAAAGATACATTGTTTGGTGATTTGATTTCAAGTATGCAAAGTAGTCAAGATCCATTGGTTCAAGGACTTTTCCCACCAACCAGACCAGAGGATAGTAAAAAGAGACCAGAAACCGCTGGTAGTCAATTTAGAAATGCAATGAACGCTCTCATCACCACATTGTTGGCTTGTTCACCACATTATGTTCGTTGTATCAAATCAAACGATAAAAAACAAGCTGGTGTTATGGATGAAGATCGTGTTAGACATCAAGTTCGTTATTTGGGTCTTTTAGAGAATGTTAGAGTAAGAAGAGCTGGTTTCGCTGCCAGATTAACCTACACCAGATTCTACAATAGATACAAAATGTTGTGCAAGAAAACTTGGCCATCTTTTAGTGGTACACCAAAACAAGCCACCGAGTTGATCCTCCAAGCTCACAACATCGACAAAGAAGAATTCCGTTTGGGTAAAACCAAAGTATTTATTAGAAATCCAACCACTCTTTTCTACTTTGAAGAAAAGAGAGAATTAGAGTTACCAAGAATTGTAACATTGATTCAAAAGACCTATCGTGGTTATAAAGCTCGTTGTAAATGGAATCAAAGAAAGGCCGCAATTAAAATTCAATTGTTTTATCGTAACTATCGTTACAAGAAATGGTTCAGAGAATTACATAAAGCATTCAAAGATGTTTCGCGTGATCCACAATGGGGAAAATTCATTTTCTGGCCAAAACATCCATCCATTTTAGATAGAGCAGTGGAATTGACTCACAGAATTCACAATTGTTGGAGAGCAGAGAAAATGGTACTTTCATTGGGTGCCGGTCAAGCTCATATGAGACAAAAAGTATTGGCCTACGAAATATTCCATGGAAAAAAGAAATGGGACTTTAAGCGTCAATTCGATGCAGATTATTTGGAGAAACCAACCAATCCAAATCAACAAAAATACGTATCTGCCATGCAACAATTATTCTCCTCTATTGATACCGAAGTTTTATTTGCCGACTATGTCATCAAAGTAAATCCAAAAGGTGTTCCACAAAAAAGAGGTATCGTGGTTACCAATGCCAATGTATTCAAACATGAACCTAAAAAATTCTCTGTTAAAAAATGGGGTACACCATTGGTCGACATCACCTCCATTTCAATATCACCACTTAAAGATACTTTTATCGTACTTCATTGTAAAGCACCATCAAGAGATTTCCTTTTGGATCTTGGTATCAATGGTTATGAAGCTGTCTCTGAAATTACAACCGTCATTGTTCAACAAGTTTTCAAATTAACTGGTGTTAAATTAACCGTTCAATTCACCAATAACATAACCTACAACAATGCTCGTCCAAAAGGTTCAGATACAAATTTAACTTTTACTCCAACAAATGATCCAAAAGTAATTGGTTCACAATTTAAAAAAGTTAAAGGTAATCAAGCAACAATTCTTTTTAGAGAATAAAAAAATCAACATCTTTTCTCTGTTGTCTTTTTTTTCTCTCTTATTTATTCACTTTTCTCTCTTTTGAATTTCAAAACCTAAAATAAAAAAAAATATTGTATTTAATAAAAAAAAAAACAAACAAATAGGTTTCATATATTTGTTCTTTATTAATTCAGTTTTGGCAAACATTATTAACACATTTTAATCCTTTTAAGCATCCACAAAACTTTTCTAATTCTGTTTCAGTATTACATGGACCACCCAATACACCAAGAGGTTGACAATAACCAAATATCCAACCTGTACAACATTTACCTTCACATGGTCCTATTAAATTACAAAACTAAAAATTTAAAAAATTAATATCATTTAATAACTTTTTTAATTTTTTATTAAATAATAATTACATACTAGACCCTTTGTATTTGACATAAAAAGCATTGAAATAAAAAGTATTAATAAAAAGAAAAACTTCACTTATAATTCAAATTTAAATTATAAAAGAAAAAAAAATTAAAAAAAAATACAACAAAATTTTAATGGGTATGAAATAAAATAATTAATAATTTAAATATAATATTTGTATTTGTATTTAATATTGATAAAACAATAAAATAAAGGTAATGGTGAATAATCACCATTCTAAAATGTGTATGTGACCTTTACGGCCTTTATGGCCTTTACACCAATAAAACCATTATAAGAATAAAATGACCAGTACTACTTTTATTTTGTTTTTCTTTTTTTTTTTTTTTTTTTTTTTTTTTTTTTTTTTTTTTTTTTTTTTTTTGTTTTTTTAAAATTTTTTTTTTTTTTTTTTTTTTTTTTTTTTTATTTTTTTTTTTAAATTTTAAATTTTATTTTATTTTAATTAATTTTGATTATTTAAGTTTAATATCTTTTTTTTATATAATAATTATATAATAAAATTCAAAGTGTGTCAATTAGTTAATAGTATGTATTTGCGATACTGTATTTTGGAATAAACTGAATTTGAAAACTTCAAAAGAAAATACTATAACAGAAAAAAAAAAAAAAAGAATATATTTATTTTCATATGAAAGGGAACTCGAAAATTCAAAAAAAAAAAAATATTCTTATTTTTTTCATCAACAAGTTATGGTGTATTTATATATATAAATATAAATGATGGTTGGAGATGAAAATGAAGATCAATAATTTTTTTATCATCAACCACTTTCTGTAAATTGGGGGTTGTTGATTAAATAGTTTTTTTTTTTAAATTTTTTATTTGTTTTTTTAATCATTATCATCATCTTTTTTTTATCATCATCTTTTTTTATCTTTAATTTGTTTTTGATCACTAGGAGGAGATACATGATGATTACTAAGAACAACACCCAAATTTAATCCACTGATACAGTTGTGGTGGGAGTTGCTTTCAACACTACTTGTTTTAAAAATTTACTGTTTTCTTCTTTTTTGGTTTCTTTTTTTTCTTTTTTTCTAGCCACAGTATCACAAAATTGATTTCTTTCCTCTTGTAGAATTAATCTATTTTTATATTCTTCTATTGTATCTTTGCCACAGATAATTAATCTTTTGATTGCTTTTGGATAAATATCTAATCTTTTGGCTGAAATCAATATTGGAAGTTCAATCTTTTCTTTTTTAAATCTATATAGTCCAGAGTTTGATTTTTTTTTCACGATTTAATAGTATTTTACAAGATTCTTGACCTACAAGTGATAAAAACAATTTATCTGCACTTTTTTTACTTTGTATCTTTATTGTTTTTCCAACTCAAACATGATAAATATGAGGATATATCTCTGAACAATTTCCTCCTTGTTCTCTTTCACCACCTAAATGATGAACAATTTCATCAGGTTCAATGGTTTTTGCTGTATATAAAACATATAAATTTTCTTCAAATTCATTTTTAAACTAAAATTTTTTTTAAAATCATGATTTAAAATTTATTTAAATTTTTTTAATTTTTATTTGAAATTTATTTTTTTATTTTATTTATTATTAATAGTTGTGGTAGTAGTAGTAGTATAAAAATAAAGGGTGGGTGGTTATTTTTTTGTTGATAAAATGAACCATTTATTTATCTTTTTAGATTTATAAAATATTTTTAAAATGGTAAAGCCTGTATCACATTATTTCATCTATTATATTGAAATATTTCACCAAATAAATGAGTATTTTCATCGAGTTCATTAAATTCAATTGATTCAATATGATTATTTTTTAAAAGTATATCATTTGCGATTTTAATAAAATTTGATTTAACAGTGGCTGTTAAATTTAAAATTCTAAATGATGAACTAATCCTTTGAATTGTTGTATTTGAATTTAAAATGGTATTATTATAAATAAATTCAAATAATTGTGTCGTATGAAATGAATTAATTGTCAATGAATAAATTGAATTATTATTTTTAAACATGGTACCTAAATTTTCAATTGTATATTGTGGAAAGGATTCTAATTTTTGATATTCACCAGTTGAATGACCAAAACCAGTCTCATGTAAATTATTATTTAATGGACATCTATGAGTAATTACAAAATGTTTTAATTTTTTACTATTAATTATTGAATTCCTAATAAACTCCCATTGATTTAAAAATTGTGAGGATGATTCTAAAAATGAAGTATAATTTGATGAACAATATCTACATGGTGCAATACCATTATTTTTATCATTACTTGTTTCTAATTGATGAATTAAATTATCATAACAAATTTCAATCGATAATAATTCAATTGATGCTTCTGAAAATTTTAATAAATGATATAATTGTTCAATTGTAATTGGGGATTCATAAAATTGAAACAATTTACAATTTGATAATGCTTTAATAATATTTGAATAGGAGTTGTCATTTGAACTATTATAAATTTGTTTAAATAATAATTGAATTGTTTTTCCATAAACATAAAGATAATTGATTTTTTTCATTTTTTGTAAAAATGAATTTAATATTACCATATATTCATTAGTCACCATTCCAACACTATCTATTGGGGGAGAAATATTTAAATCACCAACCTCATCAATTGTTACCACATCAATATCATTGTTATTTGATAAGTCTGGTAGAGGAAGATCTGCTGGAAAATTTGAAAAAGATTTAGAAACTTTAATTTGTTTTAATGCTGACGTTATTGGTTCTTTTTTATTTATAGCATCCACAATTATTTTAGAATGAAATCGATTTATAATTAATAATACTCTTTTCAAATTTGGATATTTTGGAATTGAATTTTTAATTCTTGATATTAATAAATTAACATTTGGATCCTCTTCTTCCTCCTCCTCTACTCCTTCCTCTTCTTCATCCTCATCATCTTCATTTTTACTAAAATTATCTGTATCACAACTTTTAATATAAAGGTATTTAATATTTTCTTTTTTAAAGATTAAATATTTACTATGACCATCTTGATCTCCGTCACCAATTAATTGTTTATATGATATAATATTTGTTTTATCACAAACCAATTCAAACCAATACCAACAAACTTTTTCTAAATCTTTAAAACCATTCGCACTTGTATTAAATAATGATAATTGTTTCTTTTCTTTATTTATATTTGATATTATAATATCAATTATATACTTTTGTAAATATTTTGATAATATTGGTTGTTTTATATCTATTTCCATTGGGTTAAAGGTTGTTTGGAAATGTCACAACAAATTTCATTTTTTTTTTTTTTTTTCAAATAAATTTTTTTTTTGTGAAAAAAAATAAAAATTGATATTTAAAAAAATCTCAAATTATTCACAGATTTTTTTTGTTTTGATAATATGACGTCAGTATTTGAATTTTTAGGTTGAGTGTAAAAAAAAGTTATTGCTGGTGATTAAAATTAATTTTATTAATAAAAAATCACTAAATTATTATTTTTATAAAATTAAAAGAAACACAATTTTTTTGTTTTATTATTTTTTAAAGGTATTTACAATATATATATTTATTAAAAGGTTTTTTTGAAGTGGATATAAAGTGTTTTATAATAATGATAATCATTTAGTTTTAATTATTGGATATTATTTTTATACTATTATTGATAATAAGTTGAAATATCATTTAAATCATTCAAATTACGTATTGACCATAGTTGTTTTCTAAAGTAATCAAAGTATTGTGATTTTTTATCATGAATTTTAATGATTTTTTGATAATTATTGATACTTGATAATGCTTGAATTAAACGTTTATTGATTATCGATAATTTTTCATTGGTTATTTTAGAGTAAAATAGTTCAGAGGTTGGTAGGACCTGTTCAGTGTAAAATTTGAATAATGGTGAATCAGTTGACTGATGGTGGTGTTCTAAAATATCCAATGTAAATTTGATTGGTATCAATTCTTTAATTGATAGTCTGGTGGAATCTAATAACTTTTTAATCTCACCAATACTAATAAAACATTTGATAAAAAAGTCCAACTTTTTTTTATTTTCAATAGAGCAATCCGACCTATCATTCCTTATCGACACACAATAAAATGATAGCAATTGTGATAAGAATTTCGATCCTGTTTCAACCCTAAATAATCTACTCTTTTGAAATTTGTGATATATAAACCATCCTGTACACCCATAGGTTTCTGTTATTGGATGGTCAAATATTTCGTAATTATCAAGAGATTGTGGTGTTGTTGTTGTTGTTGTTGTTGTTGTTGTTGTTGGTGATGATGATGATGATGATGATGATGATGGTGTCACCACTGCATTACTGGCATGTCTGATACTATAGTGAGCTCTAGTACTATTACTACTACTATTTCTACTTCTACTAACTTCTTGTGGTACCCTAGATAGATTTTGATTATCTCTGTGTTGAATGATTTCAGATAATTCAATATCTCTATAATTTACAACTGGGGGATCTAGCGTGTCACGATAACTTATGCCTCTATTTCTGTAGTAGGCTAAAAATTCACTATCACCCTCATACTCTTCGCTCACCAAATCAACACTGTCATCTTCTAGCTCATCATCTTCTTCCTCTTCTTCATCTTCTTCCTCTATTTGATTATCTCTAGTAAGTAGTATACTACGAGCTCCACTATTACTGTTAAGTACAATTGTTCCTCTATGATATACTTCACCAGGGCCATCTGCACTTCTAAGGTATGAATCTACACTTGTTGAATATTCTTCTTCATGATCATCTGATTCCACCTCTAATTGAACAATATGTACATCATCATCATCATCTATATCCACGTCTTCATTTTCCTCGTCATCTTGTATATAAAAATCCTCTTCATATGCTACCTCTATTTCTTCCTCTTCCTCTTCTTCCCCTTCCTCTTGGTGATCAAAAATTGCAGTATCTTGTTCATCTTGATTATCATCTTCATCTTCATTTTCATTTTCATTTTCATCATTATCATCATAATTGAATTCAACATCCTGGACCTCCTCATCACTGGCATAATCCTCCTCAAAAACTTCAAGGTCTTCTGGTATTAATCTTAATTGTACTTCAAAAACTGTTTCTTCTTCTTCCCCCTCCATTTCAATATTATTATTACTACTATCTATTACTTGAGAATCTCCTTCTCTTATATTGCTACCATAGTTGTTGTCATTGTCTCTTTCATTATCATCATACTCTTCATCATCATCATTATTATTATTATTAATTAATATTAATTTTTTTATAAAAAAAAACTATTTATTT